>VWPU01020433.1:0-25337 GCA_013398955.1 Callaeas wilsoni
GGGGCGGGGCCGGGGCGGGGACAGCCCTTAACTCCTTGGGACCCGCCGCCGTCGCCGCCGAGCCCAGCAGGAGACCCCCCCCACCGCCCTGCTCCGCCCCGCCCCGCCCCGGCGGGCAGCCCCGTTGTCCGCATCCACCGGCACCGGCCTCCGGTGGGTGCGGAGAAGGCGTCTACCTGCGCGCCAGGATGGGCTGTGAGGCCCTGACATCCCGGGGCACGGCATGGGGAGACCCCACGGACACTGGGCTTTGATTGTCCCCAGTCCCTGGATGCGCCCTACAGGCGCGGGATTCTTCCTTCCCTGGGTCCCACCTGGATGCACACTGTAGGTGCGGGACTTCCTTTCTCCCCTGGGCCCTTCCCTGATTCCCCGTGTAGCTACGGGACTTTCTTTGTCCTCGTAGCACCCAGTCCCTGATGGATGGACAAAAGGCATGGAGATCTGATCCGATCTCCCCATATATGCAGCCCCACCCTATACAGTGTCGTGGGACCAGTTCTCCCATACAAGCAGCTGTTGGCAGGATGGGCCCCATCGGTATAGGCTTGGATCTCTGCACAGAGGTCTGATTCTCCCCGTGCACCCACCCCAGCCTGGATGGTGTCCCAGGCACAGTGGGATCTATCCTCCAAAGGAGTGGGTAAGTGCAGCCTCTCAGTGGCAGCATGCCCAGTGCCTGTTGCAGCCTTTCATGTTCCTTGTTTTCCTGAGCTCTTCCACTTCTCCCTGGTTTCCTTCTGCTTCCTGCTCCCCCACCTCAGGCCTTTAGGCTGCTCTGAGGCTGATCTGTCCTGTCGTTCCTGCCCAGGGACTTTCTGCAGCTGGATCTGCCCTTGCTCAGTCCCACACATTTCGCTGACGTTCTCCTTGGCATCCACCTGCCTGTGCTGGCCCAGCCCTGCCCCAGCCGCCTCTCCAGGAGCTACCACAACCCTGACTCTGCAGCTCCCCTCAAACAGCTTTGCTCCAGCTGTTTCCCTGTGTGGTAGGACTGGCTGCACATGCCTTGCACCACTTCAGCTGCTTTTACTGCTGGGAAAAGCATATCTTCTGGTGTGGCATTTTTTGGCCAGTGCTCGACTCCAGGTGCCAAGCACAGCATAAACACCTTGGACCATAAGCTGGGTTTTCCTCCTTGTCTCAGGAGGGAGAATAACCCCGTAGGCTACAGTAGGGAACTGAGCCTCCGATTTATTTATAGTGGGAGCAATGCTCTGCTCTCCCCCTAGGAATTCATGGTATCCCTGCTCTTCCAGGCCTGCAGAGGGAGTGGGTTTGTGCGGGGCAAGTTTCCTACATGTAGGGAGGCAGAGCCTGGGGACAGGGCTCTGCCACTCCCTGTCTCATGAGGTCTGAGCCATTCTTTTCCTCACCAGTACTACTCCAGCCTGCCACAGTGCTGGATGGCATGTGCCAGGGAGGCTTTTGCAGCCCATGGGGTAGAGTTCTGTGCAACAGGCCACATTCTTAGGTTTCCTCAGCCTCAAATGTCTGTCCTGCTGAAAACAGCCTGACAAAATGACAGGAGCAGCTCCATGGATGAGAGGAGAGAATAGCATCTGCCCGTGGGGACAGGAGGCTACGGGCTGTGCCCCCCCACCCTGGTGTCCAGCTGCTCAGATAGGTGGCAGTGGGTGCCTACCTGGGCTCAGCCCTGGTACCTGAAATGTGACCATGCTGCTGCACCCACAGCCTAATGACCAGCTCTCAATGATGCAGGACACTGCTCAGAGGAGCACAGCCAGCTCAGCTGGGGCAACAGGGAGAGCCTCTCCCTTCCACTTGAGTGCAGCAGATTCCTGATGGTCAAGGCACTGCAACAGAGATGCGGAGTCCTGGTGAGGCATCTTGAAGACAGAAACTTAGGACCACTGCTTGATCAGAGCTCCTGCTGCTCACAAGTGACTGGGTTTACATCCAATTAAGTTGTAATGGATAAATTAAAGCCCTGGAGATGGCTCTGACTGTGGAAATTGCTGCTGCAGGATTTGTAGTCCCTTCTCTCATCAGCACTGGTAACTCTACTGTGCTATTTCCATCACGCTCTGCTCCTGCCTGGCACAGCAAGGCTGAGCTGAGACATGGCTAAAAGTCTCCAGTGCCCCAAATCCCTCCCATGGTGCAGGCAAGTACACTCTGAGCAGCTGGGTGCAAAGTCAGGCTGGGCTGAGCCTGCAGCAAACCCTGAATTAAGCTCCTCAATCCCTGGTGAGGAAAAGCAGAACGGAGGTCTCCCTGGCTGTACTCTGCTCACGTGGATCTGCAGGGGAGAGAGGAGGGGGGCTTTGTCCTCTTTGCCCTTCTCTTTCTGGGCTCTACACCCTTCCTTTTCCACAGGGAAAAAGCTAATGGATTAGTAAACATCTTCACCCTGCCTGCTGAGAATGGTGCATCACCCAAGTAGAGCAGGGGTGGAAGCTTTACAACAGCCTAAGGAGGCTGGAGCTGGAGAAGTGCAGGGTTGTCCTGTAAGGATCAGGGCACACTACAGGTGTGGGGTGGCCAGGCTGTGTGCAGGACAGTGAGGGATGCAGGGGCTCTTCACACAGAAAACCTAGTCCTTGCTGCACTCCTGCCTCTATTCCACAACAGCACCTGTGGCACTGGGGTCCTTGCAGGGCAGCTCTGATTGGAATGAGACAACAGTAATCCACCCTGACCAAAGCTTTGCCCTTACTCAGAGCCCCAGAGCCAGAACTTGTGCAGTCCCCTCCTCTGCACCCATGTACGAGAGCCCATCCATACCTGAGACTCTTTCTCTGCAAATGCTCTGGAAAATCAACAGCTGCTGCTGCCAGGGGTGTGCTGCCAGAGCAGGCACAAGGCTAAAGTGCACGAGGGTTTTCCAGCCTGGAAGAGCTGTGCAGACACAGGGGTGAGCAGGACAAAGAGCGTTCGCTGACTTAAATGACTCCCTTTGGTGCTTGTCTCCAGAATGTGAGTGCACCCTCTTGGTCCTCTTTCCTGCTGTGCCAGAAGATCTCTGCTCTTTTCCCACATTACCACACATCACCCTGCAGATCTCCACACCTCACTCCCATGTCCTGTATGTTCCCCAGCTCCCTGCTTATGAGATGACTGTTCCCTGAAAAACATCTCATGCTTCTGCCCTGTAGAAAATAGGAGATGAGGGCATAGCAGAGGCCATTAAATGGTCCTAGGAGGCGTGGATGGTTCAAGGAGCCCAGGGTACATGGGAGAAAGTCTTAGCCCCAGCCTGGTGATGTCCAGCAGCACTCACTACAGGTGATGCAGCCAGCCTACATTTCCCAGTGCGCTGTGTGCTGCTGAGCCTGTCAGGGCTGTGCATGTTCCACAACCAGCACCATGGCTGCAGGCTGCAGCAGCCCTCGTCCAGCTGCCAGCAGGGACTGGCAAGGTCCCTGCTGTGCAGGCACATTGCTGTGCCCCCATTGCCTCCCTGTCACTCCAGCTGCAAAGCCATTGCGGGGTTGTGTGCAGCATGAAGGCTGCATATATTTGTTGTGTCATTAATATTCTTCGAGCATAGTCAGCACGGCACCTGGCAGCATTTGCTTGCTGCCTCCTGTTATCTCTTGTCGGTGCTTCTCATGCCTGGGTGCCAGTGCTGTGACATCCATGGAGACAGAATCCACATCTATCCCTGTCTCTTAGTGCTGGGCAGTGATTTCAGCTCCCTGCTCTGCTTCTCCTCAAGCAAAGACCAGTGGCTGTGCCCGCGGCTCAGTGATGCCTGAACCCAGCTGAGTGTGTGCCTGCTGGAAGCCCCATGGGGGCAGTGAAATTGGAAACATTGAGAACACTGGAAAAAGAAAGCCAGCCATCACCTCTGAAAAGAAGGGACAGGCAGCTCTGGCTGCGCCTGCACCACGTGTCACCCGGGGTGACGTGATATGCAGCCACGTGAGCACAAGTACACAGAATCATAGAATGGTTTTTGTTGGAAAAGACCTTAAAGATCATCTTGTTCCAATCGCCTTGCCATGGGCAGGAACACCTTGCACTAATCCGGGTTGCTCAAAGACCCATCGAACCTGTCCTTGAACACTGCCAGGGCTGGAACATCCACAACTCTGGGTAACCCGTTCCAGTGCCTCACCACCCTCACAGGGAAAGTTTTTTTCCTAATATCTAATCTAAACTTAGTGTTTTTGAGTTTGAAGCCACCCCCCCTTGTCCTATCACTTCACACTTCCTGATGCAGTCCCTCTCTAGTTTCCCTGTAGGCCCCCTTTAAGATACTGGGAGGTTGCTATGATGTGTCCATACAACCTTCTCTTGACTGTTGAACAACCCCAACTTTCTCAGCCTGTCTTCATAGGGAAGATGCTCTAGTCCCCTTGTCAGCTTCATAGCCCTTTTCTTGACTTGCTCCAACAGTTCTATGTCCACATTCTTGCAGTGATTAAGCACTACAGGGACCTTCACAGATCACTAGGAGCCGGTCACTTCATGCCAGGCAGGGACAATTCTACCAACTCCAGCACTGCCCACCCTGCTCCTGAACCAGCCTGAACACTTTATTTCACGATACCTGGCCAAGCTCCCATCCTTCAATACTGCCCAGCAGATAACAGGGCTTTTCCTCGTACTCTTGACCTGGACCTGGGAAATGTGGCTCTCAGCAGCTCCACACTCATCCCAGGAGGCTGTGTCAGCCTTTCTTCATCTCCTGCATCTCGCCAAGCTATTAGTAACACTCCCCAGAGATTTTGCAGTACAGCTGAAGGGCTCGTGGTTCTGCCAGATGTGAGCCAGGAGCACAGATGCCAAGAACCTTGTCTGGCTGCAGTGTTGGGACAAGTGGGGCCATACTGGGGTGGACTGGCCTCAGACTAAGTGGTGCCTGTGACCCACAGCACCAGTTGCAGGAGAGCAAGTGTCTTGATTTAATCTGGGATAGAGTTAATTTTCTTCCTAGTAGGTGTTTCAGTGCTGTGATTTGGATTCAGTACAAGAATAATGTTGATAACACACTGGTGTTTCAGTTGCTGCTCAGCAGTGCTTACCCTAGCTCAAGCACTGTTCAGTTTCCCGTGTCCTGCCAGTGAGCAGGTGTGCAAGAAGCCAGGAGGGAGCATGGCCAGGAGAGCTGACCCAAACCAGCCAAAGGGATATTCCATGCCATAGAACATCATGCCCAGGAGTTGCTGATAACTGCTGGGTACCAATATGTGGGTCATGAGCAAATGTGTTGTGCCTCATTTAATTCACTCGAGTTTTATCCTTCTCCTTTTAATCACAATTATAAATATAAAATTTTATTAATATTAATAATAATAGTAACAACAAAACAATAATAATAATATTGTTTAAATTATTAAACTGCTCTCATCTCAACCCACAGATTTTATTTTTTTCCCCTTGAATCTCCTCCCCACGGTGGCAGAGGGAGTTTGAGCGAGCATCTGTGTGGTGCTGAGTTGCCGGCTGCAGTTAAACTGCGACATCAGGGCAGACAGAGCCTTCACCCATGGTTCATCACTGCTCTTTGATCTGTATGGCTTGATGTTGCTGCGGGGAGGAACTCAGGAGCAGCACAGCAATGTGTAGGGAAAGGCTGCTGAGGGCATGCATGGCTCAGCACAGTGCCTGCCAGAGACCCCACAGAACACACCCACATGCACAATTCACCCCAGAGACCCTGCACTAACAAACCAGCATTCTCCTGCTTGCCCTGACTTCCTTACCCATCTCAGAACTGACAAAAAGAAAACCTTCTGGAGGAAATCAATGCTGGAGAACCATTCCCCTTTGAGCACTGGGCTTCTGCTTGGGAAGGACACATCCCACCCCAGCCCCATCAGTGTGGGTGGGAGAGATGCTCCCAGTCCCTTCTGCTTTCCTGAGCCCAGCTAGAGATGGTGGAGCCCTGCTTATTCTCACAGATGCCTGAGCAAAAGGTGAGTGCTGCAAGGAGCTCCCCACCCTTGAGCCAGTGGTCACTCAGGCTACACCTCTCTGAGTAACTCCTCGGCCTGCCCATGGTCCTGTAATCATCTACACCATGCAGTTTTGTTTCCTGACACAGCTATGGCCCGAGCTAAATAGGGCAGGTTAAAGGGAGGTCATTGCTTAGATTATTCACAAGAGAAAACATGGACACAGCCACCTCCAGGGAGAGAATTTATCTGTGTGCCTGTCCTCCTGTGTCTGTTGCCTTCCCCTTTGGCTTCCCCTCTCTATGCTAGGGCACAGAGGAGCAGTGTGACCATGCTGTACTCTGGATCCCCATGGGAACCCTTCACCTGGAGGTCACCATTGACACAGCCACGTGTGGGCAGTGATGCTGTGTCCAGGTGTTGGAGGAGCTGACAAGAGAAGGATCAGTTCTCTATGCACTAGAAAACTGGGAGCTCCCTGTGACTGCAGGCACTTCCTAGCCCTTTCCTATGTCATTGTGCCCTTTCCAGGCAGGGCAGACTGAGACAGCTCAGGCTGGAGCATGGCCTCACGGTGTGGCGAGGGAAGGCAGCTGTGCTGTGTTTGTCGTGGAAGCTGCCGCTTGCAGCCAATTCAATCACAGCTCTTTATTGCTTCCCCCAGCTGTTGAAAATCTCATTATGTTTAGCAAGCTCCATGAGCAGCCCTGCCAACCTTCCTTGTGTCCTATCTTCTTCCATGAGTCCAGGCGCCCTGACTACTGAGGAAGTGCATCAGCACACTCCATGGGACCCGGGATGAAAAACCTGCACCCCAGCATACACAGAGGGATCTGGCATGGACAAGGTGTACTGGGATTTTCCATGAAGACAAAGGCAAGGGAAAGGGGTGTGTGTTGTTCTAAGTGGGGACATCTCAACGGCATGATAGCAAGAGCACAGGGCTATCCACAGACAGCAGCCTTGTACTCCACAGTGGGTCAGGAATGGGGAAAGAGGGTGGGTCCTGCTTGGCTCTCTGAGCATCAAATGTGAGGCTGATGGTCGCAGGTCAGCAGCAGGACAAGGAAAGGATACTTGAGCCAGGGCAAATGGTGGCAGATGGGATACATGTTGGCTCCAGCACACGGCAGAGCTGAGACAAATGGCTCAGGGCTTTGATACTGCTGTGTCCTGCATGCTGGAGCCCGGTTCCTTTAATACCTTTGATTACTGTGACCTCATTTCTGTCCACCTGTGTCATGGGTGGCTGGTCACCCCACCCTGTGGAGCCCTTGTTCTGGAGCGGCTGATTGCACCAGCCCTGGACTGACTGGTCTCTGGGGGGTAATTACAAGAGACACCTGGTGCTGCAGGCTGTGGGTGAGCCAAGTGTGTCACCATCAGCCCAGTGCCTGAGATGTAAGTCACACCACGATGCATGGCAGGCTCTTCCTTATGGGTCATTCAGGAGCATCTCTGTGGATGCCCTGTAGCCTGGACTCTCACAAAATAGGATCATAAAAGGCATTATCCATGTTTCTGCTGGCTGAAGGGGCATAGGACTCCCCATGGAAGGTTGTGGCATGAGACAGGACTTTTCCTTTTCTCCCAGGTCTGCTGTGATGCTGCTGTAGGTCTGCTCAGTATCTTGACCTTGGACTGATCTTGGGCTGGAACACATGTGATTTTATGCACGTATTTATACAACAAAGGGCAGCTGCTCTCTGAGCTCTGGGCACTGTGCCATACACACCACTCACACTGACTTTCCAGGACACTGTGCCCTCTTCTCTCCTCCCCCACCTGCCTGCTCTCTTTGGGGAGGAGGATCATTCCACGACAAGCTTTGGTCAGGGGCTGAGTGCTGAGGAAGATAGCAGGCTCCTGGGAGTTCTGCAGGGCCACGCACTGAGCAAAGGGGCGAGCAGGGGCCCAGCCAAGACCTCAGCTTTCCAGTATCCCATGTGTGAAGAAAGCTGCTTTGGGGAGGCAGAGCATTCTACTGATTCCACCTGCAAAGCCAGGACATGGACAGGCATCCCGGGATAGGTCAGGTAGGAGCTGTGCCAGCTCAAGGTCCCACTGGCAGCAGTGATATCTCCTCCAATGCACCACTGGTGCAGCACCAGGCAGGATGATGGGGCTGTGAAGACCACAGAATACCAGATAGCACACCAGTTGGGCCACCATATCCCCTCCACCAGGCCAGTGGTTTCACTTCACTGGAGAAACTATTGTTTGGCTTTTTCTTCCCTTTTCATCTGGTTCCTTTTGGAGTAAGTATATTTTGAGCACTTCTCCCTTCCCAGATACTCTCAGTGGCATATGTGGTTTCTCAGGATTTGCTTTTCTCTGGAAGTTATACAGGCTGAGAGCTGTAAAGGGTAAGTCCAAGCCCTTTGTTTAATGAGATAGAAGGAGAGACACCAGGCTCCACAAGCATTCCATCAGTTCTCTATGAAAGAGAACTATGATGGCTGGGGTCAGCACATGGGGTAGAGTGTAACATTTGAATGGGAGCAATGCAGAGAGGCATGAGCAGTGATGGAGGTGCAAGGTGAAAGGTTTGTCAAGGAGATAGAGAACTGCTTGGGCAGTTGGATAGACCACTGGCACAATCTGCCACCTGTGATGGAGAGCAGATGGTGGGACGTGGGTATAAAGCACGAGGGCAGAAAGAGCAGATCAGGAGCTCTGATCTTGGTGCAGAGAGTCTTTCGGCAGCAAGGTTCAGGGGAAAGCTAGTCTGACCTGAGATACTGCCCCAAATCTTAAAATTCCCACCTCCTGGGCTTAGCTATGTTCCCTGTTCAAGAACCAGGGTGGGATGTGCTGAAGATGGTTCTGGGGATGGAAACTGGAATGGCTGGGCTAGATGTGGAACTGCTTGCATGCCAGAGCTGGAAACCCCATTTCTGAGCACTTCTTCCTCAAACCAAAACACAGCATCCCAGCCACCCCCATCCCCCCTTCCAGCTTTACTCCACCCTGCTCCCAGCTGTGAACTGCTTATGTCCAATTTTATGTGCTAAAAATACCTTTCTGGGCAGTCAGCAAATGCGCAGCCAAACAGGAGACATTGGCAGCCTGAGCATGAAGGGGAGTTGGCGTGTATTTGGGGTTGGTGTGGGCTGCAGCACCAGGCCAGGAGGGTCTGAGTGGCCTGGGCAGGGGGCAGTGGGTTGTCAGATTTGCAGAGGGACCTGGCAGTGCTAGGGCAGAGTCTTGCCTGGCTTAGGTGTGCGCTTCTGGGCAGAAGGCATGTGCAAGTAGACTCAGAAAGGTGGGGAGATGATCCCTGTGGACAGCCGTCAACAGGTCCTGCTCCCTCCCCTGGGAAGAGGTGATGTGGCAGTCATAGCAAAGGGATTATCTAGCCTCCAGGGCCTACCCCTGCTCTGCCCAGCACCCAGGAGTGCCCTCCTGGGAGCCCTGCAGTATGCTGGGCTCTCCCCTGTCACAGCTCTGCTCTCAGCACACCTATCTTGGATCAGACCAGGCAGCTCCTCAAGCCATCATAGGAGCAGAGATGGTAGCCTTGTGCTAGGCTTGGTAGCCTTGGGTGACCAGCTGCACAAGAGGGAGTCCCTACCGTGGTCACCAACTAGGTGACAGCAAAAAGGCCCCAGTGCCATCCTTCTCTCAGGTCAACAAAGCTCCCTGCAGACGTCCCAGATATTTTACTGGGTCCAAGGCAGAGCATGATAACTGATCATGACCAGGCTGTCATCTGTCATGATCAGGGCTGATCTCTCTGCACTCCAGCACTACTGGGGCTCCCCTTACCCTCCTTCTGCTCACAGGTCTGAGGTTCTACAGCCAGCTCTGTAGATGAGCTGTAGGGATTTGACATGTCTCTGTTCTATCCGCATTTTGGGAAAGCGGCTGGAGGGTTCCTAATTTCAGGATGGCATGGAGCATGGGCCATAGTCTCGTTGATGGCACTGCAAGATCCCTGTGTGGAAGGAGGTTTGGGCGTGGTGGGGTTGGATAAGTTGCTGGAGGGGTGAGGAAGAGCCCACAGCAGGGTTCAAGACTGGGTTCTGGCTGGGATCCTGTAGGCATTTTCCAGTTCTCCTTGCCAGAAGAGGCTCTAGGTTCTGGCAGCACAGGCTGCAGCCCTGACTGAGGCAGACTGCATCCTGGAGAGGGATCAGCACCATGTGCGGACCCAGACCCCCAGATCACACAGGATCATGTGCTTGTGCTGTGCAGGGAACAGACCCCTTCCTGCCTTTCCCAGGGCTGAATCTGACTGGGTTGTCCTCCTCAGGCCTGAGCCTGGCCCAGCACCTTTGAGGTGACATCCCAGCCCAGCTGTAGCCCACTCCCATCACCTGACCATCATCTGACACCACCGTCTATAGGTATACCCCACACTGGGCTCTCTTGGGGACAGGTGTGAGATAGGGAGGAGGATAAGACCCTAATGTACTTCAGTTATTTTTGAGTTCTGACACAGCAATAGACCTTACTATAGGGGAACATGCTGCCTGTGTTAGCAGTGCTTTCCACGAAGCCTGATTCTCAAAAGCCACAGCTGCTTCTCCTTTTCCTTGTGGTTTTGTGGATGATTTTGAGCCCGCAATGTTCTTCTCTATCAGAAGTAAATCTGATTGCAAATTTCAGGTGGTTTGGGTTTTTCTCTCTTCAGTCTTAAAGTCTGAGTCCTGATAGTTCTTCAGTGACTGAATGGACCTTCAGGAAAGCCTATCAATCACATTTGCAATGATATTGAGTTCCATGCATATGGCTGAGTGTGCTGGCTTTCAGTATTTATTCAGCATTTTTCTAGTGGATGCCATACACAAAGACAGCAACAGCAAATCTCAAAACAATGATAAATTTCTAAGGAGGGAGAGGCCAAACACAGATTGCCAGGCCTCAGTGTGTTTCAGGACAGGGGAAAAGAAATTATCTTATCAGGTGCAATAGGAAGCCTGTTGTACCACGTGTGAATTTTTGAAGCTTGGCTGTTTAATTTCACTGTTTTTGCTTCTTTCACATGCCAAAGAGAGTGAGTGAGAGTGTCTCTGTCTAACTCTGGGACTTTATCAAGACATTACCCAGTGAGTGCTGACTGTGGCCATTCTCCTGGGCTCTTGCACCTTTGTTGACTGCACAGGGACAAGAAAAACCTGGTTCCCAAAGGACAGAGATCCACCAAGGAAACAACAAGGACATGACTTAGTGCTGCTGCTCCTCTTGCTGAAAGTTTTCTGGAAGACTTCACCCATTAAGCTCAAAACAACTGCACGTGACACAGCTGGACTTGATATAATGATGTTTCCACATGGACCTTAGGGGACATCTAGTTTACAGAAAGCCCTCTGTAAACTAGATGGTTTACTGGGTATTGCTGGTTTGCTGGGATAATACAGATAGATACACCAAGCACTATCCCGAGACTGGTGGTTCCTGGGAAAGGATCTGCCAGGGAACTCCGGGTCAACAAGTCCCAGCTGAGTGGTGAAAAACACCCTAGGTGACAGCACCCATTCCTAGAACACTGACAGTGTTGGACCATAAGGCCAATTTGCTTGTCTATCTAGGAAAACACAGAGAGACTGTGTAAAGCACAGAGTTGAAAGAGGAGCGGTGCAGGAGAGCTGCAACAGCACAGGGACTCATGGAAGCTTGAAGTTGTGCAAGAGTTTGTGGGCTGAAAAGGGGCTCAGAGAAGAGCAATGTGGTGACATCTCCAGGGAGAGGAGACTGGGGGAATGGAATGTGAGCGTGCCCCAAATGGAGAGCACTTAGGGAATTCTCTCCCATGCTCAAAGACCCTACCTGATCTCAACAGTAACAGGAATAAGACACTTCCATCCAGCTCCAGGAAGACCCTCTTATCCCTATACTGTCCACACTGTCCATGTCAGGTGCTTCCCTTCCTAAAAGGCACTAACAAAGAGCAGCTCAGAGCAGGTGTCTTGTGGTGATTCTATGACAATAGTGTATTCCCCATTGCCTGCTTGATCTCTAGTGTACCTTTAAATTGAAAAGGGAGAGAGAGAAGTCGAGGAGATTCTTCAAAGCGGCTAGCTTGACCTTGCAGTTAGAATGTTTATGTTTTTCTGCCAGTTAGAAGGGCAAAGAAAGGAGTTTTTCCTCTAGGTTCTTCAGCTTTCAGCTGAGAAGGGACTGCGATCTTCCTCAGCGGCTTCTGTTCCTTTTTGGGCTGTTTTTGGCTTGCTTCTTCATCTGAGACCAGCTACCATCTCCAGACCTGCTCGGTGGGACCCTCCAAGGGGGATCGTTGGACCCTGCCTGGCCCGGCCCGGCATAGGACTGTAGGTTTTACCTATAGAAAGAACCCTAAAATCCACCAGCCTCCTTTAGGGGATGGGGGAAGGAGTTTCAATATCCTTTTCTGCTCCGTGCCTGCAGGAGACTCTGTTTGTTAAATAAATAGTTTTTTTCACTTTCATTCGAGAAATTATTTTCCCGAACCTGCGGGAGAGTGGCTGCTGGGGCCTGCTTGCCTGGCAGGCAGGAGAGAGAGAGAGAGAGAGAGATGCCCTTTTCGGGTTGTTTCCTCCTGGATTTGTGTCCAAACCAGCACAGCAGGAAAAGTTTGGAGAAGAAAGGAAAAGAGAACACTTCCAGGTTCGGGAGCTTGTCTGATCTGAAAACTCTGCTGGTGGGATTCAACAGCAAAAATGTTGCAGCTGGATCAGTTCGAGATACTAAGAAGAGAGATTTTTTGAAGTATTTAAAAGATATGTAGATGTGGTACTTAGGGACATGTTTTAGTGGTGAGCTTATTGTGCTGGCTTAGTGGTTGGCCTTGATGATCTTAGAAGTATTTTCCAATATAAATGATTCCATGATTTTAAAGCAAAAGTGATACATGATGAGAGCAGTCTAGGGCGGCCTTGGGCACATTAATCAAGTGTGTTTCTCAGCATCCTCCACTGGATCTGGAAGGAGAGAGGAGAGAGACAGACACGAGAAGGTTTTTGAGGTGCTTTTGGGAGCAGGGCTATGGGACCCTGAGGTAACCAGGGAAGAAGTTGGGCTAAGACACCTGGAAGACTGCATGGAGCCTGTACCCACTGTCTGTGGGAAGATGTGTGAGAATCAATACTGAGGCTGGTGGGACGCTCTCTTTCCAAAGAGGAAGCTTCTTGCACCACACGTGATTCCCCTGCAGGGCTGTCTCATTTCTGTATGAGTGTCTGTCCTGTGTGGGATTGCACAGGCACCTTTCCTGAGCAGCTCACACTGAGTCCTGCCTGGGAACTTCATGCCAGCATGGCCCTGCTAGCGCTGGCTCTGACATTCTTCCTGGTCCTTGCTCCTCTGCTGCTTGCACAAGGACAGATGCACCATGGTCCTATGAGCCCGTGGGTATATAAAGAAGCAGGTAAGAGTGGATCATGCCTCTCTCTTACAAAAATGGTTTTGCTGCTCCTCTACTTGCGTATTTGCTGCATGGCCTTACCCTGTTCAGCTCATAGCTGAGGCTATGGGAGGGCTGAAGCTGGTATCTGCATATGCCTGAGACACTCAGGCATCCTTCAGGTTGTGGTGGGACAAAGCTCTCCTTGGGATGGAGGGCAGCAAGCCTCGGTGTGCTGGGAAACTTCCATGAGCATGGGACTTGCAGTGTCCCGCTAGGAAGTGAGTGGGGTTGCTGGGAGCAGGAGGTGACCGGGTCTTGTTGTGCAGCAGACAGATGAATCCAGAACAATCAGAGCAGTGATGGCCTTTCTGCGCACTTCAAGCAGCCCCTCTGTCACAGGGGAAGGTGATGATGGTGTTCATCAAAGATGTGGGGAGATGTGAGCTCTGTTAGCTGGGATGTCTGCTCTCTCCCATAGTCCCTGGGGTTGAGGTGGGATTGTTCGCATTAAGAGGCTTGTTCTGTTCTTTCTCCATGCCAGGAGGGTTAGGGGCAGCTCCTGGGTCTCTACTGGGCTCTTCCTACAAAGAATGTGGGCCTTCCTGTTGTAATTATGTCCTGTGCCCTGGGCTTGCTGGTACCTGTTGAGGTCCCCATGGGGCACAGCATGGCTAGGGGACCTGAGCTGTGAGTCATTCTCTCTGTAGGGAAATGGGAGCAGAAGTGGCTAGCCAAATCATCAGATGGGTCGTGAGTCATGCTGCCCATCTCTGGTGGCTGAAGGGATGCTGCCCTTCCAGCAATGGGCAACTCTTGGCTATCCAGGGCAGGATGGAGCCTCTTCTCCTCTCCTAATCTGTACTCATGTCTGGGACTGACCCAGTAGGATCCTGGATGGCACCCTTGGGCAGGGTGTGTGTTACTTCAGGGTGTTTAATGGCAGGAGGGAGGAAGGTGTGTGAGGGGAATGCCCAACGAGGCTGGGACCAAATCAAGGGTTTCATGTCTGTCAGGTGGTTTGTCTGTCACAGTGAAGTGTGTTCTCTGAGGGCACTGGGAGAGACACAGTTGAGGGGGAAGAAGTTTCATGTCTGCACCACATGGTCTAAAAGGATGGGGCTGGCAACCACTGTCCTTTGGGGTGGAGAGCTGGGAAGAGGGTTGTGATGATGGCATGGAAACCCGCTACCAGACAAGGGAAGTGATGAGTGCTGGCTGGCAGGAAGTGGGCAGTTGTAGATGAAGAGAGGTATTTCATCCTCATTCAAGGAAGACCACCTCCATGCCCAGTGCCTCCTCATGGACTTGTTTTGCACTGAGTGAGCAAGTCTAGGTGACATGTCTGCCAGGGCAGGACAAGGCAGACTCATTTTGGGTGAAGTGCAGAGGCTAGGCTGAGCGCATTGAGCAGGGTGTGAGCTTTATGGCCACTGTGTGAAAGTAGGAGGTCGGAGGGGCAGACTCTAGTTCAAAGCTTCTTTCACCCAGTGTGGGAAAAGCTGATTAACACATAGAGTCAAGGTATTTGTTTCATTTACAATTCTGCACAGAAAGGTATGCTAGATGGCAAATCCGCACAGCCAGCACACTGAGGCAGACAAAAGCAGGTATACTTACACAGACACAGTCTTTGGCTATTAGTATATCTTACTGAAGTCACTGCTTGCCTGCGTTACTATGACTCATCCTTTCCCCTCTTTATTGTAAAAACACAGTGTTCCAAGAAATCGTGGTACATGCTAGGTGAGTGGTGGTCTTTTTGAGAGAAGGAGGCAAATGAACTGAGAACGTGGGTTTTTTACTACAATTAGGAGCAAGGATTCATCACTAGGGTGATGAATAACGTAACAAAACTCGTCAAAACTGGGTGTTTGTTAGCTCACAGGTAAACATCCTGGATGAGAAGGGTGTTATCTTTTTTATTTTTCTCCTTTGAAGGACTTAGACAATTATTTTTCTGTCTGCCTCGTTCCTGTAGTTATTGCTTCCACTGCAGAATTGCTTTGTTCTTTCTCTTGTTACCTGCAACTTTGCTTCTGTTATTCACCATTGCTGCTGGCAGTCACTTCATGGGACCAAGCTGTGGAGTCTGGAATGGCAGCAGAGACTCCCTGAGTCTCGTGCACTCCCACAGCCCCTGTATTTGTGGGAGAGAGCAGCATCCCCTGGGCTGCTGAATCCCTCTGACTGGGGTGTCTCTGCAGCAGCACGTGGGCAGGAGGGCCTGTGGATAATCCTGCACTGACCCTGAGGGTGTGAGGAGGGGTAAAGCATCTGGGGGATGGGGCTCACTCTGGGAGGTGCCATCTCTGCCACCCCTCTGAAGAGAGGGGGACTGGCACCCCTCTGGATGGAACACCCTCACCCCCGAGGATGCTGCCAGAGCCCAGTCACCCTCAGGCTCTCCCTCCTGGCCTTTGCACACAGAAGGATGTAAAGCTCCCAGCTGGGACCCCAAATTGCGGTTTAACCCGAAGAAGAGCATCTATGCCTTAAACGAAGTGGTGCAGCTCAGCTGTGCTGGGGAGTTTGTGCCATCTGTCCCACAGATCCAATGCATTTCCAGAGAGGCTCAGATGCTGTGGAATGAGACTGCCACCTGCAAGGGTAAGCACAGCCCCGCATCACCCTGACTCAGGGTCCTGAGCTGGTGACAGACCCTCTGTGACCTGGTTATGCACATGACAGTCCAGGAATGGGAAACCTGGATGCCTTGGCTTTCCCCCATGTCCCGAGAGTGACAATGCACTTTTTGTCTCAGCACTTTGCTGTAGACACCTGCTGGAGTTCGTGCTCCTGGGGAGAGGAATCCTTCCCAGCCAGCATCTCCTGCCTCAGCTTGGAGTAGGAATAGCTGCAGGGGTTCTGCTTGTTTGCCTGGAAAGCTTCTCTAGGGTTTGGGTTAATTCTGGTGTGGGAGGCTGTTACTGCTGCGTGGCTCACCTGCGCATGAGGGAGACAAGAAAATGGGGTCTCAAACACCCCATGAAAGGGGTGGAATCCAAGGGAGGCTTGTAAGTCCTGGAGATGGGGTGATGAGGAGCCCTGCGTGCTTGGAAAGTGCCTGGGCACGTGACGTTTGTATGTGTTGGGATGAACAGTCAATCATGAGACACCTGTCCCAAATCTCCTCTCATAACCTCCCGAAAGTACTCCTCACCCAATTTTACCTCTGACAGAAACATGCCAAAGGCCTGCTTGGTGGGACCTCAGACTCCAGCTGGCACCAGCCCGTGACAGTTACAGAGAGAATGAAGAAGTGACTTTAAGCTGCAACAATGGTTTCCAGCCATCCTTCACCCATGTCAAATGTGCAAACAGGGTTCAGCCGTTGAATTATTCTGTATCTCTAAAGGGAGATGTGTGGCTGGGGAGAAAGAGAAGTGATGTGTGGATTCAAGTTCAGGAGAGCATAGTGTGCATTGGTAAGCAGGGTGCCAGGAAGTGCTTCCTACTGAGCTCTATGGTCAATTTCTGCCCCGTTCATCCATCTCCAAGCTTCCATCATCACTGTGGCCAGGGATGCAATTCTGATGCAATGTCGGGGCCACTCAGATCTCAGGCATTTGATACCTGAGACCATTCCCCTACTGAATTTTGGCACATCATTGTCCACCACGTATCTGAGCAGACCCTAGCCCCAGCTGACACTCACCCACAAGGAAAGCCCCATCCCAACCAGCCTTGCCAAGGCATGCCATCATAGCAGATGGATGTGTCACCTTCCCTCTCCTTTCAGGGGCTAGAGGGACTGCTAGGGATTGCTGAGACCCCACCACACACCCTGCTCTTCCTTGAAACCTCCCAGCCCAACTAACACCCACTTTCAGCTCTGCCAGAAACATGCCAAAAACCCCACTGAGGCCAAAGACTCCAGCTGGCACCAGACCAGGAGAGTTACAAGAAGAATAAAGAAATGATGCTGAGCTGTCCCAAGGGTTTCCAGCCACCCTTCACCCATGTCAAATGTACAGGAAAAGTTCTCTCTGTTATCAATGGAAAATCTGTATACAGAGAAGCTTGGAATGGAAGGGACAGAAGAGGCATTTGGATCAACATTCAGCCCAAGTTCAGGGTGCAGTGCCTTGGTAAGGAGGCATCAGGAGCATTCCTGACTGCCCTGCTCTGCCCCTCCTGAGCAGGGAAGGCAGCCTGTGGGGGCACAGGAGGTTTCTGGCTCTCTGCTGCCTGGGGAAACGGCAGGTGCTGCTGAAGGCAGTGTCAAGGCAGCTCCTGAGTCTGCCCTCTGCCTGCCCTGGGGTTCCAGGGGTGCCCTGGTGGGGAGATGGCTGATGCCAGCTTTAGTCCCTGAGGGTCCTGGCAGGAGAGAGTTTTGATACAAAGGTCTCTACCTTGATATCAAAGTAGCCATTTTGGCAGTAACCAGCATTGCCCATGGCACAGGAGGTCAGGGACCATGCAGGGCTTCAGGCTGTGTTCATAGGGGGCTTGGTGGTGTGTGGGAGGCACAGGTCCCCTTAGGGCTTCTGACAAGAGCATGTGCAGAAAAATCAGGGCTACAGTGTTGCAGGTCTGACAGGTGGCACAGGTGACAAGAAGCATTGTGTCAGGGTCGAGGGGATCACAGGAGTCTGTTCCCTGTGTCATAAAATCATAGAACTTTTTAGGTTCTAGGTTTTAGGACACCTCCAGGGTCATCAAGTCCAACCATCAACCAGCACTGCCAAATCCACATGTCCCTAAGTGCCACCTCTACATGTGTTTTTAATACCTCCAGGGATGATGACTTCATTGCTTCCCTGGGCAGCCTGTTCCAGTGCTTGGGAATCTTCTCAGTAAAGAATTTTTATTCTAATATCCAGTTTAAACTACCCAGACACAACTTGAGGCTGTTTCCTCTTCTATCACTTGTTACCTAGAAGAAGAGACTGACCCTCACTTCCAGCAATAAGATCCCCCTGAGCCGCCTTTTCTCCAGCTCCCTCAGCTGTTCCTTATTAGACTTGTGCTCCAGATCCTTCACCCTCAGCCCACACAGGAAGGGTAAAGGCCTGGCCCCCTCCTCATATGCTGGTCCCCCTCCCTGTCCCTGCTGCATGCTATCACTGCAGAGCCAGCTTTGGAGCTCGGGCTTTATTGCCTTCTCAGGAGGAGTCAGGGTGTTGTCATCCTGCCTGAGGGACAAGCAGGGTGCCAGAGTCTCTGGGCAGGCTTTGTGCACAGTACAAACCCCTCATGGGTTCCCCTCAGTCCCTGACTCCAGCACCTCCTGGCCTTTCCCAGGAGACCTGGGGGAAAAAGTTTGGAATCCTTCTTGTCCTCATCCTCTTGCCAAGAATTGATGCAGGAGGGCTGCTCTGAGCAGTGTCTTGGAGCTCCATCTCTTGCCCTGACGGGCCAGGGAAGGGGATGCCCTGCTCCATCCCCTGGCATGCCCTGCAGAGCCACACTGCCCAGCTAACACTTGCCCATCTTGTTGGTGCAGCGAAATGCCAGAAGCCCCAGTGGGACCCCAGGTTTATCTTTGACCAAGAACAGGGGACCTTCAACCCAAATGAAGTGGTGAAGATGAGGTGCCCTGAGGGGTACTGGCCTCCACCCATGGAGATCAAATGCGTGACATTGAAGCCAAGGGAAGCTTCCATGATTCCTCGTAGTGGCTGGATAGTGAGGAATGGCACAGACACCTGGCACCTTATGGAGGAGAATTTAACCTGTGTGGGTAAGTGAGCAAGCCAGACACTCTCCTAGTGCTCTCAGTCTGTGCTCCCCAGGCACGGAGAGCAATTCTGCATGTGTGGCACAGTGTCAGTGCCCTGTGCTTGGGGTGGTCGGGGCACAGCAGAGAAATCCAGAGAAAATTTTGGGTGCATTCCAGGTTTGTGTCTGTGCTGTTGGCAAGTCTGGCATGTGTAGTCTGGGAGAAGGCAGAATGTCCTTGTCCTTCTGTGCTGGGGACAGGCTAGTGAGGGAATGGTGGGGTTGATGGAGTTTGGTGTCAAGGCTTGGAAGGGAAGGAAGGGAGTGATCCTCTTGGAACGTTCCCTTCACAGATGTCCTCCAGGTTGTCCCTGGGACCCTGAAGATTTCCAGCACCAGCATCAAACTGAACTGGACCTGCATGCTCCCTGACATGTGCCAGCATATTTGGGCCAGGTGCCGGCTGGAGCAGCATTCCTCCTCAAACTGTGATGCTGAGGAGGTGAAGGGAGAGGAGATGCTACAAGGCCAGGAGGGAACTTTCACCTGCTCCCCTCTGCAGCCCTTCACTGTCTACAGTGTCACCATCTCCCTGCTGCCTAGCACAATCCTGTACACACGGCTCCTCAGGACAAAGGAAGTGGGTATGTTTACATGAAATTTCAAGAGGCCCTTCACCCTGAAGCTTAGCCAGGGTATCTGCTCCCTGCTGTGATGTTCCTGGGATCAGAGCTGCTTGCAGCCTGTGGGGATCTGGGGAAGGGGCTGAGCAGGGCATGTCCCCTCCTCACGTTCACCCTCCTCACCACACCTTTGCTGCTGTAGAGGCACAAGCAGCCTTTGTTGGGGACAAATACTTGCTATCCACGCATTATCCTGGTCTCTTGTGCTTCCAGTGCCAGATAAACCAGAGAAGCTGTGGCTGGATCCCAGCACGGGGTCCCTCAGGTGGAAGGCGCTGCCCTCGTGCAAAGGGGAGATCATTGGATACCAGGTACCGGGAGTGCACGGAGTGCCCATGGTCCTTTTCACCTTGCCTGAAGCTCTGTGTAGGCAGCCTGAGGAGAGCTGTGAGCCCTCCTTGGCCAGGGCCCACAGGCTGTACACTGCTGGTGCTCCTGGTAGGGCCAGTCCCCTCTTGTACCCAGCCAGCAGTAGCAGCCCCTCTTCACAGAGCTGCCCAGTGCAGAAGCAGGATGTTGGTTCTACTGTCTAGCAGCTCCCTGTCCTTCCTCCAGCTGAACATCACCACCATGAGAGCGGAGGACGGCAGCTTCCTTGAATTCAGTCAGGTGTTGGTGAACCAGTCTGTCTCCGAGTATGCGCCACCTCATCAGACAGCTGGCAGCAAATACCTGGTGACACTGCAGGGCCTGACGGCAGCTGGGGCTGGGGCTGCATCATGGCTGGAATTCCAAACCTATGTCCTGGGTAATGGTTGTTCTGCCCTGTGTCTGGTTGGGGTGGCCTCTCAGGGGGTGAGTGGTGCTGAGTCCAGAGAAGCTTCCAGACCTGTGTGTGCAACCACCCTGTCACTGCCCAGACAGAGGCGGGGAGCGGGCACCTGGCTCAGCCGTGGGCGTGAGGCTGGGTGAGTCTTGCCTCGAGGGCTTTCGCTGGCAGGTCCCCAGAGAGGCTGCACTGCTTCAGCCACTGTTTGTGCCTTTGACAGCAGACCTGCCTGCTCTACTCTTCCACCGAAGAAGGTGGCACCCATCCCTGCATTTGGGTGCACAGGTGGCTCAAGGTCAGAGAGCACAAGGCTGCTGAGCCTGGGTTTGTGTCCTCCTGCTCTGTGCAGGATGGCTGAGCAGGCTGCCAGACCCTCCAGCTCTGGCCATGGGACAAGGCCCTGTGCTCCAGAGCCTCCCTCTGCCCTGCCCAGGTGGATGTGCAGGCAAGGGAAGACTGTCTGGCTGCCTTTCCCTGCAGCAGCCAGGGCAGCAAGATCTGGACACGCATTTCTACACATGTGCAGACACCCAGCACCAAGGCTGGGGCCACTACTGGAGCAAGGCTGTGGCACCCACTCCTCTCTGTGTGTTAGTTGCAGGGCAGCCTCTGGGCCCTTGGCCTGGGTCAGCAGTCATTGTGGTGGTGGTGGTGTTGGTGTTGATCCCCTTGTCTGCAGGGATCCTCTGGTTCGTGCTCTCCAGGTGAGTGGCAGGAGATCTGGAGCCTTGGCTCTGCCTCAGGCAGAGGCAGTGTTGTGCTGTGGGGTGAGGGGATGGAGAGGGTTCCCCAGCTATTCCCACCTTTCTCTGGGTGCAGAGGATGCAGCTGACTAGTCCTAACACAAACTGGCTCTAGAGCTCCTGGCTAGGGGTCTAAGTGTCTTCCTCAGGGTTGGAACGGGGGCCCTGTGTGCTAAGAGACCCTCTCCCCTTGCTGCAGCCACCACTGCTGTCCCCTGGGGTTTGGGTGGGCAACGCCTGCCAGGGCAGAGGGAGGGTGTGCAGAACCCTCCATGCCACTGCTGCTGGATTCAGCAGGGTCTGGCCCAGGTCAGCCTCTCCCTGACTCAGGACTGCCTTTTGCCTTCCCAGAAAAAAGAAGGCCTTGCCCAGCAAAGCCAAGGAGGATCATTACACAGGTAGGATCCCCAGCACAGAGGTAACTGTAGGGCTGGAGCTGGGAGGGGAGCAGGTGTATTTCAGGAGGGCATGTTGGCATTCTGAGGAGGCTGCCGGCAGCCCAGCTGGCTTTGGCTGACCTGTCAGACCAGTGTGTCCCACTCAGTGGCCTCTTCCAGCAGCTCCTGGCTGGGGTCTCCCTAAGGTGCCAGTGAGGGTTGGGAGCTGCTCCTCCTTCTCACTCTGGGGTAGGCAGCACCTCTTCCCAGCCCTGCTGTTCTAATGGTGTGCATCCCAGGATGATCCACTGCCCCGGCAATGCTGCCTGCCTGAGGCTGCCCTGCTCCTTCTCCCACAGCCCCTGGGTCCCTCAGGCTGTTTCTGTCCTCTTGTCGCCCCCAGAGCTCCAGCCCTATGAGAATGTACATGGGGATAATTACTGCGTGATCAAGACTTTTCTTGAGAAAGATGCAGGTAGGAAATGGGTTGTCCTGCCTGTGACCCCACATGGTACAGAGAGAGTGGGGACTGCCAGCTGTGATGGTGTATCTGAGCTCCTCATGCTGCTGAGGGCATGCAGCAGCCTCTGCCCTGGGTTCTCTTGATCTCCTCAGGCAAATGTGGCCAGAGTGGACAGAAATTTCCCAAGCTCGTGCCTATTCAGGAATCCTCAGGAGACAGTCGGAACAGTGAGGAAGAAGAGCAGCTGGAGTGGACATCTGAGGCTCAGTGGTGATGACAGTTCCCTTCTTGAGGCTTGGTCCTCCACTGCTGGAAGCAAGACAAGGAGTCTTGTCATGGGTTATTGCTTCCCTTCAAATTTTCTCCTTCATCAAGCTTCAGAATCCTTTGTCACAGCAGAGGAGTAGCTCAAGGCGTGGAATGACCTGCTTGTGCCAGCAAGAATGTGTCCTGGTAGTTCTCCAGTGCTCTCACTGGCATCTTGGTGCCTGCAAATGTCATCTGAGACTGCAGGAGCTCACAAGTCCTCTTTCCACCCTGTGTCCTTATATCCATCTAGACCCTGTCCTCTGCTTGAGTTTGGCCTGGCTGTGCTGCCCAGGCCACTGTGCTGCTGTGTCTAAACAACCAATAAATTGTTCTGGTTTGCAGGCGCTGCCTGGCCCACAACAGCTCTCACCTTGACATGGGTCCTGCTTATTTTGTGTGTGAAAGACTTGACCTCATGTATCTTCATGGAGTAGCTTGGAGTAGTCTTTTCCAGCCCCTGGCAGCTCCAAGGAAGCATACCTGAGGTGCTGCATGCTCCCAGTGCAATGCTTTGGATGGCTGCTTTCCCGCCTACCCATCCTATAGATAACACTATCTCCACTATGCATAGCTGGACATCTGTGTTGGTCTGTGTCCTTATCTGTGGGTGTTGATGCTCATTTCCCATTTTGTGAGGTGCAGTTAGCACTGGCTCTCTTGGGACATCTGCGTCCTGCAGCCTGTGGGATCTGCTGGCTCTTGGTTGCTGCTGCTGTCCCATCACCTCCAACAGCGCCCTGTGGGATGCCAGTGCCCAGTGCAGCCTGAATGCTGAGGCATAGCCCAAAGGCTCTCCTTGGTGAGGGGCACACTGCTGGAAAACTGGGAGATCAACCTCTCTTTTTTCCCTCTCTGTGTGTTGCCTGTGATGTTGCCATCTCCTTCTCCTGCCCTTGGGCACACAGGCTCTTCTGAGTTTCCTGGACTCAGGTATGACAAGCTGGTTCTGGTCGTCCTTTTTACAGCCCTGAACACAGAGCTGTCATGGCTTTCTGCTTCAGTGTTCTCTCTCCCCCCTCTCAGACCTGCCAGTACCCAGTGCAGCCTGGAGGCTGAGGGGCAGCCTGAAGGCTCTCCTTGTTGAGGAGTACCCTGCCAGAACATACAGCAATTGACCTCTCTCTTCTCCAGCTTTTTGTAGCCTGGCATGACTTTCAAATGCTGGTAAAGACATGTTTTGACAGTTCTTCATAGAGGCTGTCTGCCCATCACCTCAGTACCTGCATCTGGCCCCTGGGACCAAAGTATCTCCTTCCTGTGAGCTGTTGCTGGTGTGACGTGTGTGCCTAATGGAGCTGCTCTTTGTGGGTATTGGGCAGAGAGGAGAAGAGAAACTCAACCCTGTGTGGCTGCTGCTGATTGAGAAAGGGGAATGAGCAGGCTTGGTATAGGGGAGAACAGTTGCCACCTCACAGGCTGCCCTGCTTCCCACTCCATCCCCCCATACCCAGTCATACCCTGGGTTCTCAGCCTCAGGACTCCACCTGCTCTGTCCAGACAGTCAGTAAAGGCTTGTGGTTTGGAGGGGGCTGCCTGCTGCCCCCAGCTCCTGCCTAGTCACCTCATTGCCCTTGTGAGGTGCTGTTCCCTGTGGGTGCTGAGCTTACTGCTCCTTGTTCAGGGGAGCCATGAGCAGGGCACCCTTTGCCGTGGGCAGGAGTGTGTCCTGTGCATGTGCCACAGGCAAAGCTGAGAGACAAGTATGGTGCCTGTGCCTCTGCAGCCCCCCATGTCTGATCACCAGACTTCTGGAATCTGAGACATCCAAAGTGGATGGGAGGATCTGGAGGAAGAGAAAAGTGGTGGCTGCTGATGAGCAAGGGGTATGATTTAGTACTGTGAGTGTTTTCTCAAGCACACAGCTGGCACTGTAGGGCAGCGTGGTCTGCACACTTGGGGACAGAGGAGAGTGCTGCCAGGCTGAGAGGGAGCAGGAGGAGGAGGCAGCTGAGGATAGAGAAGCGGGAAAGGATGAGAGAGAGTGTGGGCTGAGTGTTTCTTTCAGAAGGGCCACAGACTCTTTCAGGCATTGAAGTACTCCTTGCAGTTCATGTCCCCATTCCTATCTGTGCTTCTGACCAGCTCTTTATTTGGTTTCTCAAAGGTCCTCCATCTCCTGTGATCATTAGGGGGAAGTGACTCATCATCACTCTAAAACCCACGCAGTGTCAGGAAGCGCTTGGATATTACCTCAGAAACAGGAGTAATACTTCTTCAATGCCCTGGTAACTAGGAGAGTTTGGGAGGGAACTCTGGGATCTTGGTGACAAGGTTCCTTCCGTTGAGTCCCAGAGCCTGGATGCTCCTGGGGCAAAAAGATATCAAAAGGCAGAAATGCTTTTTGACAGTGATGGGAGGTTCCCTGCCCAAAGGGGAAGCCTCCTGCATCTCATGAGGGGATGTTTCTGTTTCCTTCCTGTGGTTGCAAGCCTTGCAGTCAGATACGGATCCCTGGGCTCAGAGGCAGCGAGTGGGACCGAGATTTCAGTTGTGCCTGGGGAGTTCACACTAGGATGGCCCTGCAGTTGCTGGCTCTGAGGTTTCTCGGGGCCCTTGCATCTCTGCTCTCAGCACATGGCCAGGAAGAACTTTTCAACATCCAAGTAGTGCCCCAGGGAACAGGTAAGAAGTGGTTCTTCCTCTTGGAAGCTTTTGCTGCCTTTCCTCCTGTAAGCTGGATATTCATCTTCACTGCCTGCAGCCCTGGGCTGGAGCCCAGATGTACCCCCGAGGGCCGTGTCAGCTGTGGCACCCGCTGTCTCTGCCCCAGGGACAGGAGCTACAATGCAGTATGCACTGAGGTTCTGTGGGAGAGACAGGACTGGGCTGGATGTGCAGTGATGGGTCATACCCTTCAGAAAACCCAATTTGCCAATCATTCCCTGGAGACAGTGGGCATGAAGCGGGCATCAATTCACACACTGTGAATCAGGGGAAGGGTCTTCAGGGAGGTGTCACTTTCTGCACACATCCTATCGCTAGGTGTGCTTGAGGGACACTGTGCCTGCTGAGAGCAGTGCAAGAGGGAGTTTGCTTCTGCTTTGCTTGACAGATGGGGCAGGGCAGGATCAGTGGCTGGTGCCTGAGCATGGCATGGGTCATGGCCATGTGCCAGGGGACAAAGCTGCTGGTTGTGGT
>VWPU01020434.1:0-21686 GCA_013398955.1 Callaeas wilsoni
GGGCAGGGGGAGGCCGCGGGAGGCGTCGGAGCGGGCCGAGGCCGGGCAGCGGCCGCGGGACCCCGCGGAGCGGCCGCGCTGCCGCCGGAGAGCTGGGAGCCCTCGCGGGCAGGGGGTGGGAGGGAGCGGCGGGGAGGGCCGTGATCCGGGCAGGTTGAAGTAACCCTGCTGGTAAATAATGTATTGAATGTCTTGAGAGGTTATTTGTCAGAATTCTTCGGAAAACTGCTCCTTTTATTTTGTCTTGTTGTTTTGTTTTTAAAGGATTCGTATCAGACAGTTTTGAGTTTCTTGAATCTGGAAAAACGTTGGTGGTTACCAGAAACCGGCAGGCCCACAGCTAATGAGATAGTATTAAATAGCAGTCTTACGTAACACTAAATTTTCTGTGGTGATCCTGGAGTCTTTCGGAATGGAAGTACAATGTCTTTGTACTTCGGTGCTGCGAAAAACGTCAGTGCTGGGCACACAGCTGCGAGATGAAGGGCATTATCTGCCCTACTGGTTTTCCGCTTTCCCTTTTACAGAAGTGAAAAGTAGGCACCCGGCACCTAAAAGCTCTGGGGTGACAGCATGTGATGGAGGTGCAGACCAAGAAGCCAAGAAGGAAGCTCTTTTATTTGGACAGAAATAATCTTAAAACAGAAGTACATGAGGAAAATTAGACATGCTGGCTGAGTGAATGTAGGTACTAGGATACCAGCCTGAGAAAAAGGTGTAGGTTGAAATGTCAGAGGAATGTGAGTTTAGCGAAGTTATTTGGTAATTTTCAGAGTAAGAATTACTTTAATATCACCAAGTCTCTCTGTTGTCTAGTCTATGTTATTATCTAGCCTTACAGTTTTCTTTTTCTTTGCTTAAAAACTAGGAGTAGGCTACCACTTCATGAAAAATTGAAGGACTTCTTTAAACAAATTAATTTAAATAAGCTAAAAGCATAAAAAGGTAAATTTATCAGCTAGTACCTGACTTGTAGTACTTTATATTCTAGCTAACAATTCTTTAAAGTCTTGAAAGTTACTAATACTTTCTTAATTGCTCTTTCCTTACAGAAATAAGGCTTAAACAATTGTGTCTGCATGGTACTTCTTAACTGGTGGCTGAGAGAAAAACAGTTGACAAATAAGAACTCTTGGATTGAGGATGTTTTAGTTTTGGGGTTTTTTTTCAACTTGTTTTGCATTTTGCTCCCCTACTCTCATTCAGAAATAGTGAGTTGGAAAGTGTATCCTACCTCTGTCAGTCAGGCTGTTTAATCCACTTAATGAGCCTTAGGCTTCATGTGTACCATCTAGCAGTGAGATGCACCACTGACCTGTATTTTTGTTATTATACTTTACTTTTTAATGAAGTGGGCTTTGCTGCTTCAGAGGAAGGATGGGTGAGATGTTAGCTTGAGTATATCTGGACTGATAAAAGAAAAAGGGCTCAAGTGCTGGATTAATCTGTGATTATCTACAGTGCCCTTTAGCTCTTATATCAGTTTTGAACTGGCTTTCTCTGGGACAAGTTCCTCTGGATCTTAATTAACACTGAGTGGTACAGATCTGGGCTGATCTGAACTGGCTATAGTACCAAAGGTTGGCTTGCAGTGCTCTCAGTATTTAGTAATACACATTTTTCCATTCATTACAGTTTTAAAACAGAGGAGATAAGATTCAGCATTGTACAGAAGTGGATTACAGATAAATATTAAAACATGCAGGACACTTAAATACTATATTAAGATCATATACTGAAAATAATAGTGAATGAGGATATTCCTTGGATATGATCAGATTGCTATTTAAATGTTCTGTTTCAGAGAATATTTATTCTTGTGTTGTGAGGGAGCAATTAGATAAGCTTTTTTAATACCATCCATTCTTTTGTATTAGTTTTAATCAATTACTAAGAATGAATAAAATTCAGTTCTCTGGGCTGAGGTTTAGTTATCACACGTCTAACTTGAAATCTGCTGTGAAGTTCCTCCATTTCCAAGTGCTCTGCCAACCAAATGCATTATTTGGAGGTAACGACACTGCAGATAGACTGCAAACTTGGGATGTTTCAGACAATCAGAGTTGCTGAGCCAGCTTTTCTAGCTGTGCCGTGCACTAGTGCTGTGTGGACACTGATGGTGCTGACATCTCCATTTCCTTTTCTAGTGTCAATAAAGACTGAGCTTTAGCAAGAACAGCACTGCTGTCAGTATGAGAAGTATACAGTGAAGAGTAAATTAATTAAATATTAAGCTGAAATATAGTTAGGATTTTACTCGATGTCTCTTCTTGTTATATGCTAACAATCCCTAGCAAAAGAATTATTTGAAATCTGTAAAGTATCTTTGCATTAACCTCACCCTGAAAAAAAACAAATCAATAAACATGGGGCAAAGGGGACTATTGTACTGCAGTTGTGTTCACACAAATAAATAATTTACTTTAAGCCTTGAGAAAGGACTTTATATGGGCTTGGGGATACAGGCACTAAAAATCTCAAACCAGTACATTTTGCTAATAAAGAAGTAAACAGTGATGACAGATTAAACTTGTCTGTCCTTCTGAGTCTTGTAAACATTTTCTGTGTTTTAAGAAGCTACAGTTGTCAAATCAGAGGTCTTTATTGTTAAATTGGTTTTCATCTTCATACCATACCTAAAAGGAAAAGTGGATTTTTCAATGATAAATACAAGTGTTGGCACAGAGTGATGTGGTTTGGCAGTCACCAGGCTTTTTTGCTGTAAGGATCCAGCTGCATTCACTGTCTTGTAAGGAGTTCTTTCCAATTGCTTTTACTCTAATTGTTTGTTGTTACGCTGGTCAGGAGCATATTTTTAACTTCTAAAGGTGATGTCCTTGGTGTTTAGTAAATACACATTTATGCCAGTGTTGTTCTTTAGCTTGAAGATGCTGAGCCTCTTGGCAACAGGTGACTGCAGCCAATCAGAAAAATCTTCTCCAGCCCAAAATTTGTTTATCTGCTACATGATGGGCAGTGAGCCCGGTGGCTTGAGTTGCTGCTGACCCACTCCACTGGGCTGCCTTCTCGAGCTACCCCTGTCATATTCCGAGATAGGGGTCTGTTATTGGACTGAAACCACACATCTTGACTTTTACGTGAAATTGGATTCTGTAGCATCATAAAAACAGATGCCTTCCAGATTCCATGGCACTTCTGTTCTGTGACTGCAGATGCATCAGTCACCTAAATGCTGTCTGCATTTTGATTATAAAGAGTGTGGGAGTAGAACACAGCATTCCATCTTTGCCTCTTTAAAATCTTTTCATGACTTGCACTTTGTAAATTTCTCTATTTTTGTTGGAGTAGAGGAAGGATATTCTTCAGATTATTTTTTTAGTTGGTTGATAGTTAGCCTAAAACAAGAAGAGAGATTAAGTTACCTTCAATGTAGGTACTATTTCAAGATTTTATTACAAGTTTGGATTTAATTGCTTTTTCTTTACTGATTTGCTTTCTTCTTCCATTGTATTTGTAGAGACTAATCCAATCTCCTAGCCTTTTTTGTATTGCTTTGGTAAGCCAAACCTACACCTTTCTAGGGAAAAGTGATTGATTATTCAGGAAAAAATCAGTAACCTGCCCACCTCTTCCTGTTCTGGCGCAGCTTCCTTGAGTGTGGCTCAGCGTGTGAATTCTCACCAATGCCCTGTACAGTGGTGTTAATGCTTCTGCCCATGTAGTAGAAGTATTTTTATTTTTGCACTTTGGGTTTTACTTACTCCCATGTTTTCTGTGGCTTAATATCATTGTGATTGGAGGAGACAGATGTCTCCTTTCTTTCATCTGCCTTACAGCAGAGAATCATGGTTTTGCTTGAAAATATGTGGTTTTTAATTTTAATATAGTATCCCATTTTTGTTGTCCATGATCATTATTCTCTTCTAGTATAATTGCCTGATTTTCCTGAACTAACAATGCCTCTCAAGGCTGCCAGCAAAAAAAAACCCCCAAAACCCCAAATTCATTGGAATTAATGATTTGTATTTCCTGTGTTTGGCCAACACCAACAATCTGCATACAGTTAAAACAATGAGTTAACACATTTTAGAATTCAAACAAACCTACTGGATTCTTTTCTGCTCTTCAGTTGAAATACATGAGGCAGTTTGAGGAATACATTCCAAAACAGACCTAGAACCTGCAATTTTTTGTACATAATGGTACTTCCAATTTTTGTCACCCACCAGGGGAGCAAGGAGTGTAAAATACTAATTGCCTTTTCTCACTCTATAAACACTGTAAAAGAAATAAGTAATTCCATGCTTTTATTTTGTAAGCATAGCTTTAACTGTTCAAAGTATTTCACAGTTCTGTGTGTTGATGTTAGTTGATCAAGATCTCAAAATCTGTTGAGTGTTTTCACTTAAATTATTCAAATGGAAATGTACTGTTTGTAAGTTCAGCCTTTATTTAAATAGACAAAATGGTAACTGAATTTTTTAATACCTTAGAGATGTTTTTGGAAAAGTTAGATTTTTTTAAGTTATTTGTTTATTCCTCTTGTTTGCTACTGATCTTGAAGATGAAAAATTTAGTATCAGGCATGTCCCTGTTCTTCTGATGTTTAACTTTTAAGTAATAAATATCTGTGATGTAGCTAGATTTAATGGTTATAGATCCTTGCTGTCTTGGACTCATGTCAGCTGAATCAGAATGTTTTAGGAGATAACCACAACATATCAGACAGTGTTCCAAGCAACTAGATAGGTTTCTGCTAATACATGCAGTAGGGTCATCATTAAAAAGACATTTTATTCTAAGGTAAACATTGTTTTTCTTTCTCTCTGTATATTCTTATTGATTTCTATTCCAATTTGCAGTAATGGAACAACTGCAGGATCCGGTTACACAAGAAGATGCAAATATTAAAGCCATTAATGAAGAGTACAGGAAAGCCTTTATTTTTATCAATAAAGGACTGAATACAGATGAACTGGGTCAGAAGGAAGAGGCAAGAAGTTACTACAGGCAAGGGCTTGACCACTTGCTCCGAGGAGTTAGCATTCCGTCAGAGGGTCCTGCGTGTGTAGGGTCCCAATGGGAGTCTGCCAGGCAAATGCAACAGAAGATGAAGGAGACCCTGCAAAATGTTCGTGCTCGACTCGGCAGTCTAGATCAAAACTCCCCACCAGTACAAGCAAGTCCTGCTACGATGGATACGCCTCCTGGGGTGCCCAAGTTGTACCCATCCATTCCTTCCAAAGAAAAGCCAGAAAGACCCCCTGCCCCTAATTCTCTGTTGGTACCAAGTCAGCCACCTGCAGCAGATGGAAGTGTTGCAGCTGTGAGTCAGGGGCAAATTCCAGCTATGAGTCCATCATCTGCAAAACCTCTTTGTCTGCCAAACGAAGCACCTCCCGCCTATACTCCTCAAGCTACCAATGGCCACTTTACTGTGTCTTATGGCACAGACTCTGGGGAGTTTTCTTCTGTGAGTGAGGACTACTACAACAAATGTACTCAGCCACCTCCCCTGGAAAACCTGGGAGTGGATGCAGATGAGCTGATCTTGATTCCCCATGGGGTACAGATATTTTTTGTGACTCCTGATGGGCAGGTTAGTGCTCCTTCATATCCTGGATATCTGCGCATCGTGAAGTTCTTGGATACAGATAGTGAAGCTGCTCGGGATCGTCCACCGGCATTTCTTCAGGTAACAGGAAAATAATTTTCTCCTTTAATTAAAATTTCCAGAACTGTCATAAAATTCTAACAGGCAGTCTTCTTAGGTTCTTGCTCTTCTGAGCCTAAATATCCATGTGATAATATGAAGGATGTTACAGGTGTCGCAGATACGGTTTTCTGCAAGTACACACTTTTTCGACTCATTCTGTGGAAAGCACCTCTGTGTCTTCCCAAGATTTTCAAGTGCTCGCTGTTCTGCTGAATTCCAATATGTAAAGGAGTTGACTTAAGATGTCTTTCCATTTCATAAAATTGACTTCTTTCCTCACATAGAGAAGACATGTTGATTCACCTATTGTAACAAATCAGTATAAAATGGGGTTGGGTGCTACCCACTTCATTCTCAATTAGTAATAAGGTATTGCAGTTGTGACAACTGATAATATGAAATTTGAGGGTTCTGCAGACTCAGAACTAAAAATAAAAAAGATGCATTATTTTTACTTTTTCAGTCCTCACTTGCTTCATGTGGGCATGTTCTGTAATGAACATGGTGTTTCTGGTCTGGATTCTGCCTTTGGATCTCCTTGTTACTGCTAAGATTGGCTGTTTTGGGGTCTGCTGGTTCAGCTCCACTCGTATTAGCAGTCTTCAACAGTAGGCCAGTGCCAGCCATGCATTTCTGTTCGTGCTGTCGTATAAACCTGTCCTGAGATCTCTAGGGTGGTACAGGCGCTGTGAATCCTGACTTGTTTGGCAGTTCTTTTCACCTGGGCCTCAAGATGAAACGTCAGTTAAGAGGGTACCAGCCTGAATTCTAGTCCTGTGAAAATTAGTATTTTCTCTATATTAGACTGTCAGAATTAATCAAGAGTGATCGTTCCAGAATCACATAGGTTGTGGGTTTTGGGGATTGTTTTTTTTTTTCTTTTTTTTTCAGGATGGTATTAGGCTTTTTATTTTTCATCATAGAATCATAAAACAGTTTGGGTTGGAAGGGACCATAAAATTTAATTCCAATTTAGCTGCCATCAGCAGAGAACCTTTCACTAGAAGGTTCCATTAGAAACTTTATGGAAAATCAAGTTTATGGTGCGTATCAGTATGTTCTGCCTATCTTTCTTTTTAAAAGCATCCTCTGATTGTTTTATGTGCTTGTCTTTCCTAGGTTTGTGACTGGTTGTATCCTCTAATGTGTACCCAGTCTCCTGTTCTGTGCTGCAATACTGGAGTCTACATGTTCCCTGACACAATGTCCCAGATACCAGGGTCCTACGTAGGAGTAGTGCTGTCTTCAGAACTTCCAGCAGCTGACAGAGAGCTGTTTGAGGATCTCTTAAAACAGATGTCTGACCTACGAATCCAGGTAAATTTCTGGGCTGTCTGTTACAAGCCAATAAGGAAAGGTGTAAATCATCAATATATTCTCACATTTGCATTTAGTTGTGTAAAATGACAGATTTTTGTCTTGGTTGGTAAGATCTTCAGTGAGAAATAGATAAAGTAGCCAAGATTAAGCAGCTTTGTAATGAAACTGTAGGTCCTATGAGATGAGAGGGCAGAAATTTTAAAATTTTAAGCAGAGTGGAATTTGAGACCATTTTTTATATTTTCTCTATTTTTCCAAAAGACAACATAGGACCCCAAATGACATTATGTGTTCAGGAGAAGGCATGCTTTTCCTTATGTGTGCATGCACATAACTCTCTGTGTAGTTTTGATGATGCCATTCTTGGAATATTGCGCCCAAACGTGTTTACAGTTCAAAACTGTTAAGCCGCCTCAGAGAAGATCTGTGAAAATAATATGTACCTCAAAAATCTGCCTTCCAGTGGGATCTCAAATTAGATAAATCTGGTGCCTTATTGCTGTAAGATGTTGACAGGTAGAGAAAACAGGAAAAAAAAACCCATAGTCTAACAAATGTGCAATAAGATTCAGTGATTTCTCGCAAAGTGGAAAATAGTACTGTAAGAGCCCTGGAGCATCATTTCAGGAAGAGTGGTAATCAGTAACTACTAAAGATTATAGCATGATTAAAGCTTTTCATGAAAGAATTTTGTTAAATCACCCAAATGTGAAGGCAGTGATGATGAAGGACCAGTTTGGAGATCCCATGAGGGTGGAGTTCTGTAATGGTGTAAATCCTGGTGAGTTCAGCAGGGAATTTCACTAGCACAGGTGGTCACTAATTTTTACTTAAAAGGGGAAAGTACTACAGAGTTATGTGATATTGACTCCCTGGATAAAATTCTGTCATTTTTCCTGCATAGAAGTAGTATCTCATTGGTTCCTTATTTTCCTAAAACTCGTGTTTTTGTTACTGTTCCCTGATACAATGTCGCAGGTGCCAGGATTCCCTGAGAGAGTAGGGTTATCTTCAGAGCTCCCAGCAACTGAGAGAGCACATTTTGGAGATAAATTTAAACAGAGGTCTGGCCACAAAGTCCAGGTAAATGCCAGGACATTCCAAAATTCTACAGTTTAAAAAAAAAAAAAAAAAAAAGTTGTGACAGAAATGCATGTTAGAACTGCTGATTTGATTGACAGCAGCTGTGTATGCTGTGTCCTGTGGTTATTTTTTTGTTGGGTGGCTTTTTTGTTTTGTTGTTATTGTTTGGTTTCTTGTCAAACACCAATTCAGTTACTGCAGCCTGCCACATTTTTCAAATCAGCATATTTCTGAAGTTTTAAAAACTGTGATATAGCACAGCTATTCCAAAGCCTACTCTGATGGCCATTTAATGTGTCTGTTTTACATAGTACTCATGAGGATCTAATTTACAACTATATTTAATATAATTATAGTATCGAGTTGCCTGTCTTATTAGAGAATCCATTTTTGCTCCTTAGTATAGGTCTTAGAAGTCTTATTGGCTGATTTTCTGTATAGTGACCCAGCCTCTGGTGTAACTAAATTACATCTGGAATATAGTTTGGGTCTCTTAATAGTTTTTTTTTGTTTGTTTTTTACCTATAGCTGTTTGTTGAGGTAATTTCTCCTGCCCAGCCTGCAGAGTGTTTTGGTCCCATGCTGAAGACATTTCTTAAACACCAGATTTCACATTGCTGTCAAGCAGTAATTGATGATGTTGTTCATATAAGTGATACGTTGTTAATCTTCTGGGTAGCAACCTCCTAAGTTTTAGTCTACTCTTTTCTGTTAATGTTGGTTTTGCTACAACATTCAGCTATGTGCAATACCCTGCTTTTATATCCAGTAAATATTTCAGGGGAATTTAAGAATTCCATGTAATAGCAAATACTATTCTGTATTGTGTATTCTGTTCTGCCTATGGAGTTAATCTATAAATGCTTGCATTTAGACTCTTCTAGACTAAACAAAAATGTTTTTTCTTCCTGTCATTAACTAGCAGTGTTTTCAATCTTTGAAATGTTTGGAGGTTTTATTTACTTTAACACTGGAAAATTTCTCTTAACAAAAACGTAAATCTGTTACAATTCTTTTAGCTTTCTGTAATTAAACTTTAATTATACATTGTCTGTGAACTGCGTAAAGTGATGTTACACTATTTAGAAGCGCTAAGTGGCTTGTGCTGGTGGTTGCTGTGTTTGAATGACTAGCATCTACTCCAGAAACTGTAGAGTTTTACATGAAATCACACGGAACTACTCCACCCAGCTCTAAATAGGGGTCAGTATCATGCACAGTTTGATGTTTTCCTTGGCTGTGCCAGGCTGAAAAAGCAGCAACAGCACACAGCATGAATAATCTCCTTTATTTTTGAATTTGGGAGGAAAGGATGAGGAACAAAACAACCGGAACAGCTGCATTCCTTTAATGCAGCTGGATTCTCTAACCAAAGACTGCAGTTCCCATGCTGAATAACAATAGAGTTGGCTTCTGTCTGAAAAGATAAAAAATGAGAGATGGACAGTCTCTTATCTGTTTTGCTGGTGAACTAGTAGTGTAAATTTTCCCTGCTTAGCTATTTGGCCATATGGCTGCATTGGCAAGCAAATCTTTTCATTGTAGCTGGATGAAAAAGGCGTACAAAAAAAGCTGACCTGTCTGATAAGCTTTTTTGGATGTGTAGGATTTCTGTGAAAAAGTAATTGAGTGTTAAATTTAACTTGAATTTCTGTACACTTACCCAAGGCATGCACAACTTTAGTTTAATTTTATAATGGATGCGTATGATCGAAACCAGAAATCTTGATGACATGTTGCAAAGTAGATGCTCAGATATTTGCTTTCACTTGTCAGCCTTCAGAAGCCTCTAGTGATGCATTTCAGTTGCCTCAGACTGTACATATCCAGCCAGAACCTGAAGGAGCAGAAGATCAGAAAGAGTTACCAGAATGGAGTGAGAAAGTTGCCCATGGAATCTTGTCAGGTACAGTTGTAATAAGGGGACTGTGTTGAATAGAAACCAATGTGAGTGACATTTAAACAGTATTTTCACCTAAATGCATGTGTTTGATAGAAGCTGAGTGTTCAGAAGTAGTTGTTCACTAGTTCCAGTGTTGATCATCTAAAGGATGCCTTGATGAGCTTTATAAAAACCATGCGGAATATAAAACCATTGCCAACAGTTTGTTCATTGCAAGTGAGTTTTGCTCCTCATATGACTCTGTTAGAGTATCACCCACTGGGACTCAAACCACTGTGGCAGAACAATTTTACCCTTGTATGAACCTATATTACAGCAGGCATCTCTTGTGATTTCTGCAGATAAACATGTGGGTTTTTTCCTCTGAGAACCTTTGCAATATACTAATGACCACCAGCTGATTGTAATAAATATGAATCTGCAAGGAGGGCTAGAGGGTTGGATTGCATGTTGCATGCTGACATTTGGACGTGGGCTGGCTGTATTAAACTTAAATAAAATGAATTTAAAGTAGGTGCAGAAATTGCTGCAGGACTCCTATGCTGGCCCATTCAGGGGAGAATATAATTGCAGACTGTAATCAGGAATGTTGCTAAACATTCCTGTTTTGCAGTGGCAGAGGAGGGATAGCTGAAGGAATCACAGTCTGTAGAATTGTACATACTAAGAAAAAACAGTTTTTGCCTTGAAGGTGCATCTTGGGTAAGCTGGGGCCTAATGAAAGGAGCAGAATACACAGGTAAAGCTATTCACAAAGGAGCTTCTAAACTGCGAGAGCACATTCAACCAGAAGAAAAGCCTGTGGAAGTCAACCCAACTGTAGCAAAGGGACTTCATGTAGCAAAACAGGCTACTGGAGGAGCTGTGAAAGTCAGCCAATTCTTAGGTAAAAATTTCCGTATCACAGAATATAATATTTTTGCCTTAAATAATAAAAATTTTGTAAAATGCAAGCTGGTTTCTCTAGTCATTTATCTAGAGGAGGTAGTGACTTGATAAAATCCAGAGATCAGTAGTTTATGCCTAGGAGATATGCCTTAGAACTAGTACATATCACTTGGCCTTGTGACATCCTTTTCTTTCCGAAAAGCATAATTTGTATAGTCTTAAGTTTGACATACTCTTGAAAATTTTAGACAGTTAATTCAAAATGGTGTCTCTTTTTTTTTTCAAGTTGATATCCATGTGTTTTAAAAGCTCTACTCTCACTGGTTGCTAACATACAATTCCACAAGAGAATGTGCATGTGTATATTTGTAACAAGTCTATCTGACTATGTAAACAGTCAATATAGAAATGGCCTGGTGTTCAGAGGTGCCTGGCAACCCTAACAGCTCTCAGTAAATTAATTTTGTTACTTATCTTCATATAATGTTTATATTTACCATCTAGTGACTCATCCAAGTTTAAAAGTAAATTGTGCTGATGTTGTAAAACTACTTTGGAGAGCTGGAATGCTTGTAAGAAAGACTTCTACAGAAGACAAGTCAGGAAAGCAGCAGCTTGTTCTCTATCTGCAAGTTGGAGATAACAAAGCAGTGGAAACAGTTTCTTGAAATTTGAGTGTGAGATGTGTATGTATGTCTTTCAGGGCACTTTTTAGCAATAGGGCCAACCTTACTTGTTTCTTAGGATTTGAAGCTGCGCAGAACCTGAAAAATAAGGTTGCTCTGTAACAGTTGGCCACTTAGGTGTGGATTAAAGTCTGTTTTTCGTATAAGCATATTTAAATAGAAGCATCACTTAAGACTTCAGTGAAGCTTCCTTTTAATTGTGAGTAAAGATTTTTAAAGAAGGATGTTCCACGTTCTCACTAAATAATCTGCATACTGTTGTTTTATGGTAGTTGAAGGGGTGTGTTCTATAGCGAGCTGTGTTGGAAAGGAGCTGGCTCCACACGTGAAGAAGCATGGCAGCAAATTAGTTCCAGAATCCCTTAAGAAGGATAAAGATGGCAAATCTACTTTTGATGGTGCTCTGGTTGTAGCAGCAAGTGGAGTTCAAGGTAATAAAAATTCCTTACACTTTTTTTAATGGCATATTTTTAATGGTATGAACTCAAATAAGCTGATTGTTTCTACAGGGTTTTCGACAGTGTGGCAAGGTTTAGAAAGTGCAGCGAAGTGCATTGCTCAAAGTGTTTCAACTGAGACTGTAAAAACAGTCAAATACAAGTAAGTTATGTTTTTATTGTTTTAATCTTCTACAGCACACTGTTATTGTGTCTGAATACTGGCAAAAAAAAAAGCTTATGAAAGTGCAGGGAAGCTAAGTGAAATACCTGCTTTGCTGTAATTATGTAGCATGTGATAAGGTGGCAAGTGCATAGTAATGAGCATCTCTGTATGCAAAAATCTGAAACGAGTAAATGATTGTAGGAGTATTTTTTTAGTTCTTTGTAGAAGGATTGCAGCTTCAGGCTGTGTTACAAATAATGTTCAGATTTATATCTTTGCTCTATGGTATAATATCATTATGAAAAAAATTACTGGTTTAAACTTAGTTCTAATCCTGAATTTATGCAAACTTAGCTAAATTTATGAAAAATGAAAGAAGCTCATCTATCAGCAGGTTTGGCTAAGGCAAGGAGGTACAAAAAAAGGAAATCTAAGGCACATATAGCAATAATAAAACAGCCTCGACTTGCAAAATACAGCTGTTCTTAGAAAATGATAGTGGGGGAAGAGGACAATAACATTTGGGATTAACATGATGTTACTAAATTGATGGAAATATGCTGTGGAGAATAAAGAAATATATTGAAATAACTGTGAAACATGAAATACACTTGTCACAAAAAGAGCAGTAGATTTAACAGAAAGTGAAGAGTAAGCAAAAGCAAGCAGTTTAAATGAAATCGGTGATAAGTGTAGCAAAAGAGATATTAAAAGGATTGCTGAAAGTGCATACAGGCTACAAGCCAATGGTAAGAAGATAAACATCAGCATGCAATATTAAGCAGACTGGCATTCAGGGTTATGTTGTGATGCATTTCAAATAGGAGGCCAAATAGCAAAGTACTAGTCAGTTGTGGTTTATTGCTTATGTTTGTTTACAGTCAGGAGAAATTGTAGTGGTACTCATTTCACATAAATTCACATTAATGTTTTTGTTTTAGATACAAATATAGGAAATATGGAGATCAGCAGACAACAGACACTAAGAGTGAAAAACAATAAGTAACTACCTGTTGCAGCTAACTGCAATATGATTGAAAATATTTGATATGTAATCTTTAAAATCTATCCTTATAATTATATTAAAATTCTACATAATTTCCCTTTTGTAAGCTGTTTTTTATTTCAGTTGCAAAGATTTTTGCCACTCATAATACCAGTAAATGAGCTAAATTCTGCTTAATGGTAACAAAGCTAAAGAAGCACCATGAATGTCTCTAAATAAAAAAAGTGTCTAAAACTTAGCTGCAGTACCTTTGTGGATGGAATTTTAAAGAGATGCTCATCATATGCATGTTGATTGGAATTAGGGGAAAATGTAGCTTCAGAAGTAATATTTCTGCCAAAGTCCCATGCGACAACCTTTTTTAAAAACTATTTAAATAAATGCAGTGTATATATCCGCACAATTTAAAAAAGAAAGAGTTAAAAATTATGCAACTGACACAGGCAAACTAAAAAATTAGTTATGAGACATTGAGAAGTTGTTAGTCTTAGTGGACTGGATAAGCTACAGTCTTACTTTAAATGAGGTTACTTATTTTACTGATGTGGTATGGGTTTATGATCTTCCTGAGGTGAAAATAATCAAATTGACAAACTAATCAAACTGACAGATACTTCTGCTGTGAGATCAATTCTGTGACCTACAAATCTGATGTTGGTGATTCAAGGCTGTTGCTCTATCAGAGAATTAAAGGCAAAACAAAAAACGCACTAATTCTTTTTATTCGCTTTCATTGTTAGTTACAGCCACATGCTCTGGCTGCCATACCAATATATTATAGATTTTTGGATTCTTTGATGTTCTTTTCTTCTCTCTAGCCTTTTGTTGAGGTCCTCAAAGAATCTCTGGTCATAACAAGCACAGGGAAAAAGTAACTCTGCTGACTGCTGGGATTCTGATGGTGCCAGGAATACTTCCCTTTGGCCTGGTTTGTCTGACTGCAGTGCTCTCTGGGGAAATGTCTGGCTACCCAGAACAGCTGGAGTTACTGCTCTCACTGTACTCTTGTCCTCCTTCAGTGTGCTCTCTGTGCACAATTGAGCCATTAGTATGAAACTGCCAACTTGCCCACTAAAGCATAAAGAAGCTGGACTCAGACTGCATGGGAAAGACCAAAGGTTTTTATCTCTTCATAATTTTCGTTGCATCCTCAAGATAGTTTTGTTGAGCCTTTTGGGATTTTGTATGATGCAGCACTCCAGGTGGGGGTCTCACAAGAGAAAAGCAGAGGGGCAGAATCCCCTCCTCACCCTGCTGTCCACGCTGCTTTCGATGCAGCCCAGGATCCAGTTGGCTTTCTATATATAGAGGGTGTAGGAATTTTACCTAAGAACTTAGGTGAAAAAAACCCTTTAGTTATTGCACAAAACTTCTTTCCCCTCCCTTCTTATCATTATACAGGTAAGTTTTCTACTCTTCAAAATTAGAGAGAAAAAAGGGAGAAAGACTGGAAGGGTTCTTGAAGAAAAAGAGTAGAAGCATATTGGTATTTTCAAAGAGCAATTGATCTCATAGAGGAGCAGCCTTTATTCAAATGGCTTCATAAATTCTAATTTTATTCTTTAGACATTTGGGCACTGTGCTTATTATTTGTTCTTGGTAATGCCTGAATTTTTGCTTTCAAAAGAATTCCAGCGAATATTAAAATACTAAATATGCAAATCTACAAAACTGCTGTCTTTCCTTAGGTATGGAGAGGATGCTGGCCATGCTACAGACAACGCTATGAATTCTGCAATCAATGTTGGTGTGACAGCATTTAACATTGAAAATATTGGTATCAAATCTGTTGTAAAGAGAACTGCAAAGGAAACTGGCCATGCTGTGTTAGATGAATATAAAGTATTGGATAATGAGAAGAAGGGTAAAAAATGAAAGCAATTAAATACTTCTCAAAGCCTTACATTAGAGATGAAACTTTCTATTTAGAAGTAACTACATTGCTCATCTGAGATTGAACATAAGTCACACTGTACTTTTCAAGTAACTTACTTAATTTGACAGGAAAATTTAAAAGTAGGGAGAGCATTTGTAGGAGGAAAAACGAAAGTTGTCAGCTCCTTGTTCTGTACTGAACAAGGGGTTTAAACTGGATCAGGGTTTTAGGCAGCTAGAAGGATATGAGTTTGCAGTTCATATACTTGTCTCTTCAAGCACTTTTTCAAAATAATATATGGAATAATAGATTAATATAGAAATACTATTGTGAATATTTTTGTAACACTTTATATTTATAAAGAAGGTGGTGATACAGAAAGAGTAGGATTACTAATTCTGGAACAAGTAAATTACCAGTTTTGGCTTTATAACTATCCTTAAGAATTTGTTTTACTAATCCAGCCTTGTCTTATTTAATATGCACTACTAAAATAAGCATTGTGTTTCATTGTTTTGTAGCGAATTTCTCTTTCCACCTGCGAAACAGCTGATCTTATCCAAAGTTCATGTTAGTAGAAATGAAAGATGAACCTCAGGTAATTAGGTAGTCATTCCCTTTCAGTTTTTTTTTTTTCTCATCCAGCATATAAGTAAACCAAAGATAACAAGCATTTCTTCTAAAAGAGGGTATTTGCAGGTCTAAAAAAATGCATTTTCCAGTTGACTCCATAAGGAATATACAAAGATTCTTTGCAATTCAGGTTTTTATGTAGAGAGGATAAGTATGGTTTTGCATAAATTAAAGTATTTTTCTGTGAAAATATTAGAGGAAACTCTATGCATTCTGTACTTTTCAGCTGATCCAGAAAGATTCAGATTATATATCATGGCCTCCTAATGGAAGACTCTTAATATTTGAACAAACAGTTCTAATGGTCATCATCTTTATTCCATTAAATTCATAGTTGCACAAGGGTGTGAGGTCTTTAAAAAGACAATGAAGAGTTGTGTAGAATAGACACTACGGTGTAGATTTCTCATCCTGTTTGTAGAACAGTGTAAGATAACTCAGTATGTCGAATCCTTGAGATGCTTTGACACCGCTACTTACTTAACACTTCACTATTGAGTTTTAAAGCTGCTGCACATTCTAATATTGGCTAGACCTGCAACAGACAGAATGCCAACAACTTACATTTTATCTCCATCTCATGCAAATGAAGAAAATAACTATAAATTATTGTTGGCAAGTGATATTTGTAGAAGATTGAAAAAATACAGTAACAACTACAGTGTGTTAGAATTGTAATTAGTGCATATTTTGGGATAGCTACTGCAGGTGTGCCCTTAGGGTGAGAAATGTGAAAGAAAGGATTTAACCACTTGAAGTGTAATTGATTTATGGAAATAAAGATAAAATTGGTTAATGTGTGCTTGACCTTTTTATGATATGAAGCTACTATATAGATCCGTAAGTGGAAAAACTAGGACTTCTTCAGAAGTAAAGAAGTAGCAGTATTGGGGTATATCTACAGTGTAAACAAGCTCATCAACTAGAGCTTAAAGTATTTCAAACTAAAACGTTCCATCCAAAGTACACTGCAACAATTTTTGTTACTATAGTCTGCCACTTGCCAGTTTGTGTAACCAGTTAAAGACTGCTAAGGACTTCACACTAGCAAAAGCATTTTTCTTGCTATTTCCAAAACTGTATTTACAATAGGGATATAGGTATTTGTATCTTCTTTCTCCCTCCCATTTTGAGGTTTTGCATATAGCTCATACCCTTTAGTTTTATCTACAAACCATCCAAACAAAAAGTTGCATTAAAACAAGAGTTAAGATCAAGGTGTTAGTCTTCAAGAGACCAAGTTGGAGCACACTGAGGAAAAAAAAACATTTAAATACCATCAGTATCAGGCAAGTAATGGGGTCCTGTTTAACGTGCTGTTCTCTTCATATGTATCCAGCCTTTCGAAATGGATTAAAACTATTTTTTGAATGATGCCTACCTCCTTTTTCAGTTTGTAATATGATATATCCACAATCTTCCCTTTTACATTGTTCGAAAGTTTAGTTAATTTTCACAGCTGAGAGTATGATGCTGTTGAACTTACCTTGCTTCACCTGCCACTTCTTGGGCCCAGGGTAGCAACTCCATAGGCCTCTCCCCCCTTCCTCTACCATATACAACAGCCTTCTCACATTTGCTGCCTTATCTCAGCTCTCCACAAACCTCCTGTCTTAGGTTGGCTTTCTGTTCACAGCTTGGTTTTGTTTCTTTGAACATTGAACATCTTTTGATACACGGCAGTCCTAGAAGTTTTACTAAGCTGTGTAGTGCATGAACTACTACCTGATTTCCTAAGGCATTCCTATTTCCAAATTTAATATTGGTCTCAAATCTTGTATTGAGAGGATTACTTTTAATGATCATTCTAAGCTACTGCCATCTCTGGCATTTTCATCATTGTGTAGGTATAAACCACTGTTCTTATCTCAAGTTTAAACTCCTGTATTTGAATGGATTCCTCTAGATTCCAAGGGTGGTTTGATTGGTTTGTTTAATGCTGGTTTAAAAGGAACTTGGAATAGCCTATTTTTAATGTCCCCTGAATAAATCTGCAATCCTTTAAAAAGAATTGGTAAACCTACCTTCCGCTACAAAAAGCATGCTGAGCAGCTTACCATAGAATGGTGTGAGTTGGAAGGGACTCCCTGGACTGTAATCCAGCTCCTGCTCAAAACAGGTCCAGCCTGGAGCACAGTACTCTGCACCAATTCTGCTCATGTTGTGATTATCTCCAAGGCTGGAGACTTCACAGGCCCTCTGGGCAACCTTTGCCCAACTTGACTCTGGTCAGTATTTCCTGTTATACTAAGCCAAACATTTTTATATGCACTCAGGTGCATTCTGTTGCATATCCTTCAATCATGCACACTGGAGGACTTTGGCTTCTCCATCTTATTTATAGTACTAAGCTCTCCTTATGCCTTCCCTTCTCCAGCCTGAACAAAGGCGAGTTCCTGACCTAATGCAGCACTTGGGACTTGTTTGGGAGTCAAAAGCGAAGCACTTCAGCATGTGCTGAAGAGTAAAAGAACCACCTCCCTCAGGCTCCTGGCCATGCCCTTGTTATGGCAGTGCAGGAGCCCTTCAGCCTTGTTTGCTGCAAGCTGTTGCTGGCTCCTGGCAGTTTCAGGAGGAGCCTGTGGAGCCTGTGTCTTCTATAACATTGCGTTCTAGACACTGCTCCAGCCTCTATAACCCGTGGGATTTACCTCTGCCAGATAGCGGGCTTTGCACATGATTTTTGTTGAATTGCATTAGGTTTCTCCAGGCTGTACAGCTGCCTGTGAATGGTCACCCTTTTCCTCCTGCATAGTAACTGTTCTTCTCAACTCGTCATCAAATTTGCTGAGCCAGTGCTCAGTCTTCCAGATTGTCAATCAGGAATTAAGGGTATTAGCTCAGGTATTGATCCCAGAGTCAAGTAGTCATACTGCTGATTACCACACTTCAAGCCTGATGGCCCAGCCAATTTTCCAGCAGCCTTATGGCTCAGTTAAGCAATCTAGAACTCACCAATTAGGCTACAAAAGTAGTGTGGAAGACTACATCAAAGTCTTTGGTAAAGTCAAAATATACAATATCCACAAGTTTCCCCTTGCCCACACAGCCATTCATCATATCTTAGTTACTGGTGCTACAGAAATAACTTCTTTGTAAAAATTAATTTATGCCTTCAGCAACTGGTCTACCTTGCTTTTAAGTAACTCTAGGTGTTTAATGCCTTCACATAATCTGAAGATACATATTTAAATACAAAATTCTGTTTTCAAAACATATTGTGTTGTGACCAAGTTTCCTAACTGTTCTTACTAAAATTTTTGATCTCAACACATTAAAAACCTTAAAAAAATGATAATGCATTTAGCAGTATCCACATACCTAATTTTAACCAATTTATTTTGAATAAAGAAATGGAGGAAAATTCTCATGTGTTGCAAGTGTCACTATGTTACTGCTGTGATTCTTAAAAATACTGATGGTTTGAAGTTTTACACACTCACGCAAGACCTCAGTCCACAAGACTCTTTTGCTTTTCTCTCACTCCAAACCATTAGGCGAAGCACCCAGTTAGACCTGCTGTGCTCTGCCAACCCAACCAGTGTGGTCAGGGCTCATCCTTATGTGCACAGTGACCTGGTTCCTGAGAGCTTGCCTGGTTAAGACACCTAGTAATCCCTGGGTGAGCGTGGGACCTGAAAGTATCCTGGAAAGGAGGTCAAATAGAAGTCTCCTGGGGCAGAGAGAGTACACTGTGGGCTGGGATACAGCCCTCAGTTCCCCTGTGCTCTGTTCTCAGACTTTTTGTCATTCCAGGGCTCTTTCTGAGTTTCCCGAATATGCCCACCCATTGAGAACAATTCATCAGGCTGGTTACATTAATCCTGAAGCAGCTGTTCACAAAATCTGGTAACAAGAAAAATAGTTACTGATTAGAACCTTTGCTGTTAATATTCACTACACTCAGTGAGTTATGAATGCTAATCTAGGTCCAAGTCATTACTTAAATTATTGGTTTGTTATGAATGTGTTTTCAATATGAATCTTAGAAAAGGTACCATTCATTAAAACGTGAAGGCAAAATGAGCAGCTAAATTTAAATGCAGTTACAGTGCAGCACTCTTCTAAATTTGTTTCTTGATTAAATTATATCAGAAAATTCTGAATTCAACCCACACCAAAGATGATATTCACTGATTAGCTGATAGCATCAGTTATAACTTGAGACTCAAAAATCATCTCCTGCTCTAATATACATCAGACAAGTGAAATTAAAATGACTTTTTCTTCTTACAATCAAGCTTCCCACTGTCCATCCTGCTGTTCTATTCCCAGTCATTAGATCCTGCTGGATTAGTGCCCTGCTGCTGCAGTATCAGTGAGGCATTAGACTGGCCAATTCCAACGTGACACACTACCACTTTAGAATTACAGTTCACAACATTTCGAGACTGACTTTTGGATGGCAATACCGGTTTGTGCTATGTTAAAGTAATGGTAATATATAACCCATGTTTTAAACTTTTAAAGCAGTGCCTCTGTTACCCAGCAAATGGTAGGGCTATGGCATTTGGCTTGCTACTCATGCAACAGAATTACTTGAACTGAGAAAACCATACCCTTTCTTATAATATATCAGTAAAGGAAAATTACAGTCCACCTCCTTCCTGAGAAAGTGAACAGATAGTTCCTCTAGTGAGCATTATGTCCTGTGAAATGGTGAGTTGATCTAAGAGCGCACTAATTACTCCCACTTTTCACCCTGTCCCTTGCATCAAGTCTGGTGCTTTCCTGTGCAGCTGGTAAGCCATTTCAGATCACCAACCAGCAGAAACTGTGAACATTAAACATTTTCCCTTATGTAAGTTTTCAGTGTTTCAGGAGCTCTACTGGCTCATTGAAGAGTCATACAAATGTCAAGAGCTGGCACTGAAGCAGCCAGAGAAGGTGACAGGGAGAAACTGACAGAGGTGATACCACTCTTGCAGCATTAATCTGATTAACTCACCCCATAAAGATTTACCTTGAGAAAGCCATGAACGGATCTGAAATTCCTTCTTTGAAAAATGCAACATCAAATATTTTTAAGCATCAATAGAGACCAATGTAAGATAATTAAGGTATTTTCCAGTATATATTGACTAACATTATTGACTTGATCAGTGATGATGATTAAGGCTGATTATTCTAAACTCTTCTGTCACAAGTTAGGGTGTTACACACTGATTCGTGAATAGCACAGCTCACTATTATCGAGAGTGATAAAAGATAGGTTGGGTACGCTGTAAGCCAGGTTCCACCGTGCTGAGCCTGCCTTCACATGTGGGTCACAGCGTTTATTTAAAACCATGCTACTTCCCATCCAGAAGAAATGTTTAAAAAAATCTGCACACATTTGTATTTCCCTAGGTCACAAAAGCTCAGCACACAGTTCAACCTACATGGTCAAAACTCGGTAATTGGGCCAAAGCTGTATCCCACTTCCCCCATCCATGTCTAGTGGTGCCCGAGCCACATGCTGAACATTCCACAGGACAAAGGGCAGAACAGCCCCGTCACGCGCGACCCGTCACAGCAGCGGCGGGCGAGCGCTGCTGCAAACGCGGCGAGGACGGGACGGGACAGGACGGGACAGGACGGGACGGGACGGGGCGGTGCCCGTCGGAGCCGGCACGGGTGCCGGCGGTAGCGGCTGCCTGGGGCGCTCGGCCCCGTCTCTCCTCTCGGCTTTCACCGGGCAGCGGGAGAGCCGCGGGGACTGCGGAGAAAAGGGTGCCCGAGCCGGGCGAGGGGTGGCCCCGGCGCGCCGCTCCCTCGGGCTCCGCCGGCCGCTCGCAGCCGTCACCCTGCGCAACACCAACGACGCGGGGCATGCCAGCGGGGCGGGCGCCGGCGGCGGCAATGGGGGAAGGCGGCGGCCGGCGGGCGGCAGAGCCCGAGCGCCTGGCGCTGGAGCTGGGGCGGGAGAGGAGGAAGCAGTGAGTCCGGCGGGGGACGCGGCGAGGCCGGGCACGGCGGCGCCTCCGGGAGCGGCCCCGCAGCACCGCCCGTGCGGGGCTCCCGCCGCCTCC
>VWPU01020435.1:0-49738 GCA_013398955.1 Callaeas wilsoni
GGGGGCTGTGGGGGGGCGGCGGGAGTCGGCGGGCAGGACCCGGTACCGGTGCTGGTCCGGCCGCCCTCGCGGTTCCTCCCCGCGCACGCGACTTGCTGCCGGTGCGTCCTCCCTGCCGCCGCCTCCATTATCCGCCTCCCGGCGCTCCCGCGCCCGCGGCAGGGCGGGATGCGGTTCGCACACGCCGCCGCCGGCAGCGAGGTAGGATGGTTGGGGCCAGGGGGTCCCGGTGCGCCCCGGTGCCGAGGATGCTCGGCGGGGTGACGCGTCCTTCCCCGGGCGCGGGGGCTCGAGGAGGCTGGGCTGCCGGCCCCTCCTGCGGGCCCGGCGGTGGGGGCCGCGCACCGGCCCTCCCCCTTCTCCTCCTCCTCCTCCTCCTCGTCTTCCTCCCTTTCGCCGCTGTAGGTGCCCAGGCGGAGCTTGAGGCGGCGGGCCCGTTGCGAGAGGCCATTCGCCGGTACTCGGAGCGCTGGCGCTCTTTTTTTTTTTCCTTTCTTTTTCTTCTTTGAGTTGCTCTTCTTGCCTTCATTTTTATGTTTTTTTCAAGCCTCTCTAAGGCAGCCGGAGTGGGAGTGCGACAACAACCCACCTATTGACAGAACAGGGAAGACATGATGGGGGTGTATTACTACGAGCTGCAGCGTTCCTTTCCCCCATTTGTTTTGCATCGCTCCTTAGCGGCATCCTTGCACCGGCAAGAGAATTCCCCAGTCCTTTGTACCGGGAGGGCTTTATTGATTTTTGAAGGGCCGGTTCTGTCTCCTCCAGGCAGGTTGTCAGCTGTAGGGTAGGTGAATGTATCTTTGTATTTTGCCTGTATAAAGAGCAGTTGTTTTCCTTTCTCATCACTGGCTGTAGCAGAGTTCATTAAAACACACATGAAAATACCGTTTTCTTGTGTCTTTCTGGGCTGGTTTTGGCATTTTCTATCGGGTGCCATGAAGTGGAGCTCTTCGCTCACAGCTGAGCTGGAGGAATTCCTTGCCTGTAGAGTGGCAGCTCCCGCGGGCCACGGTGCTGGAGGAACGGCTTGTGTTTGCACGCACAGAGCTGAGTGTGAGGACACTCCTGCCCTCACCTATGCAGACTTTGGGGTGTGAGTCGCACTGCTCTCATTAACACCATCATCTCAGGGGCTGCACTTTGGGATACTTCTCTTTTTTGCTGTTTGCAGTAGACGTGGCTTGATGGAATTAATGGAGCCCTCTGGGAAGCAGTTAATATCTCACCAGTGCTAGTTCAGGAACAGAAATGACTGAGATCTGGCTAACCAAGCTGACCACAGAGTTAATATCCCAGGAGGTTTTTCATGTGGGGGGAGGCAAGTTGCTTTGTTTCTTTTCTTTTTCTTTCTTTTTTTTTTCCTAAGATGACATTGGGCTGTGGTTTGTTGTTTAATTCCAGTTGTCTTCAAGTATATTTTTGCATCTCAAGAACACCCTAAGACGTCTTTGAGATATCTTTTTGAGTTTAGCCTTTAGGGTATTTTTGCTTTAAAATAAAATAGCTTGAATGCATTCTAGGTGTTGCAGCTGGTTAACACAGGGTCTCTTGGATTTTAAGAATTCTACTTATTACATCACTTTTCTATTTAGCTGCTAAAAGCTTCTCTCTAATAACATTGCATACAGTAGAAGGTAATGATAAACGTTGATTTGTGGCTTGGTGTTTCTAGGTTCAGTTTTACCTGACCCCTCATGAGCCAGACAGGAGCAGACCCTAGGTATTTTCTCTCACTCTGGATTTGCAGCATGCTGGTACTCTTGGGCATACTCAGAGAGGATCCTCACAAACATTCAGATTAAGTTAACTTACCCAGTTGGTTCCGTTCCTTTGGTGATGCTCAAGAAACAAAACATTTTTGCATCAAAGGACATAGTTCTCCTGGCTGGTGACTTGTGCATTCATCATAGTCCTAGTGAAGATTACAGTCACCAGGGGCTGCTTTTCTGTCTTGCAGTACAAGTTCTCTGTGAGGTGGGGGTGCAGGTGTGAAAAGAACTCTGGCACATGTGGGAAGTCAGCACATGGGTTCTGCCTGTGGTCTCTCCAGAAGAGAGGGCAGCTGTGTGCAGTGCAGGAACGGTGCAATTTCTGGTGCCCATGTGGTAGCCACTCTGGGGGAGGTGTTCTTCTAGAAGGGGGGCTTCCAGAACACCCCTTCATGTTAGGGCTCACCATGTCCTCTCAGTAACTGCCTGGTGCTCATGCTGTTCTTTTCCACAAGGTTGAGGGTCCTTCCGGAACCAAACCAGTTACAGTCTTCAACCGAGTTGGCATTCCTCATCAGGAATAAACTCTGAGCAGCTGCATTGAGGTCAGGAGCCAGTCAGGAGCCAGTGGCAATCAGAGCAAGAAGCTGTGTTACCTTTTATATGTACAAATTCTGCTCCACATGCTCTTTTTTTTCCTACCTCATTCTTTTGTGCGCTTGTTTAGGTAGGTACCTGTTGAAATTGGGTATTACCACCAAGTTAGATGCAGGAGAAATGTTGTCCAGAATAAGTATTAGACTCAGTTTATCCCTCGTCTCCTTGGCAGTTTCATGGTACGTAGCAGACTGCATTTCTCATTTAAAAGGTACCTGAATTCTGGGATATCAGGGCATTCTCCTCAGATTCAGGTCACTTTGTACAAACCCTTGTCTTCTGCTGCAGCTCAGTGTTGCACTGAGTTATCTCGAAACCAGCTCACATTAAAGGAGCCACGTTCTGATACTTGATTTTAACACCACAAGAGTTGCTGGGGGGACTGTTTGCACAGTGAAGCCATAACTGGTTGAACAGTAGTGTTTGTAATGTGTGCTGACCTTTCAGCTTGGTGTGAGTGGCACTGTAGGAATAAGAAAAATTTGGCTGCATTTTCTTGATTCATTATGTCAATATTTGGTGTAAAAGAAGCATAAACATAGTTGTTAAATGTCTGCTCTGCCTGTCAATTTAGAGCTTCCTGCCCATCCCTGAAGTGGGATTGAAGCTTTGGGACATAAAAGTTGAGAGTGTGCTGGATGCATGCTGACAGTTACCTCCATAAAACTGTATTTGCTGAAAGTTGCAGGAGCTCGAGTTTAGCAGTGGGATGTGATGGTGGTGTTCCTGGTAGCACTGCTGTGATTGTACCTGGGGTGTAATGTTTTATGAGGTGAATGTTGGAGTTGTGGATGCTCACCGATGCCTGGCATGTTTGGAAATGGTACTAGATCCGTATCCTGGGGGTAAGGAGTAGCTTCCGTCCTGCCACCAGGGTCATGCCTGAGCTGCAAGTACAGATAATTTCTTCTGTTTGCCTCAAAATTTCCTCTCATAGTGTTAGGTTGAATGGTCACTGTCAGACTGCTTGAGTAGTGTGTGGGTTGGAGGTGTAGAGCCTTTCCTGTCACGGGTAAGGTGGTCACTGCACGTGCATGAGGAGGGCACTGCTGCAGGTATTGATGTCTAACAAAAGGCAGGTGGTGAGGATGATGGAGATCATGGCCCAAGAGATGGAGGCTCCTTTGTGCACTTTCCTTTCCTGAAGATTTGGGTGCTGCTTTGTCAGACGTGTGAAAATAAAAGTGTGTTTTAACCATCTTGGTGATGTTTCCCTTTCTGTGGTTTGGTCAGCTTTGTGCAGTGCTCCAGACCCTCAGAGGAGTAGTTTTGGGAAGTTTGATAGGAATTTGGGAAACTGTTTTCAAATGAAAGGTAGTGTGGCTTGTCCCACTGACACCAGCAGTGGGCAGGTAAGGCAGTTTCAGAGCAGCAGCAGTGCACTGATGAGTTTGTTCTAGGGGCTTTTGGACATTGCACTTCCTTCAACTGGAAAGCTCCTGGGACAGACTTGTAACAGTGCTTGACCATGCACTTCTGTGTTGGCACCGGAGTGCTGAACTGCAGGTTTCACAGCACTGTGTTGGAGGAAACGAGGGAAGAGAGTGGGTAACTCCTCAAGTCAGTGGTTCATCACTTCTCAGGGATACCACAAAATTCCCAGAGTGGGGTTAGCTGTTCCCCCCAAGCTGAGCTACAGAGCATAATTTGACTTTAGTGATGTTTCTTTAGGAATATATGTTTGGGAGTGAAAGATGAGTTTACCACCACAAAAGACTTTTTTAATGCATCCGTACAGCAACTCTAGAGCTTTTCTCTCACCAACCTGCAAGCTGGATCTTTCTAGGTAGTAGTTTGACTGACCCTCTTCCTTGGAAGTGGCATTATTGAAAGCTTGTTGTGACCAGAATGAGAGTGTTTTGACTGTTCTAATAAGCATCCTCTGTATTCAGATTGGAAAGCATATATCAGAATTTCTCATCCAGGTTGGAACCAGGACTCTGGCAAAATGTATCTCTATGTTCAGTAACACGGTTGTAACAGACCCACCCTGAGCCTCAGCCCCATAAAGAGCAATATATTCTTTCTAATTCTGAAAAAATTGGCTCTGGAAGCTGCAGCCCTAATCACCATTGTATTGCCATGGGCGATGCCTGAGGGTACAGCTGCAGCAGTGTAGTTTGGGGGTTGTTACGTGGAGGTGACCAGGCCAGGAGCTGTTCTGTGATCTCAAGACGTTCTCTGTAGGTCAGTGCTGCTCTGAGGTGAAGCCCCAGCAAAGTCTGTGCGTTTCTCCTGGTCAAAGTTTTCGCTGAATTGAGCAATGGAAGGACAAATGTCCCCTCATCTGAGCTGGGGCATAACGGTTGTCCCTAGTGCTCAGCTGTCTATTATTGAAGTTGCATCACAAATAATGGCTTGGCAAGCATCTCCCTGAACTCCCAGTGGACTCCAGTGTGCTCCCAACGCCCAGTCTTTGTCTCGGGGTTACTACCTGCCAACCTCCAAGGGTGTTTACTCTGCTGAAAGCAGAGGAGTCTGGTGGATGTTGTGCTGCAGTCGCTAAGCAGGCATCTGAATGAGCTTCTAAAAATAGCTTATCCCTTTCCAAGAAAGTGAGGTGCTGTCTAACTGGGGCCAAACCCAAGATGGGGAATGGGAAGTACAGCATTGGTCAGGTGACTCTATTGTAAAATAAACTTTTTCAGGTGCTGATTGGAGTGGCTGCATTGCTGGTTTAGTCCTGGTGAGAGTCCCATGCAACTTCACAGGTCCACAGTGGTATGGTTTACACTGTTATTCCTCGGACAGAGATCAGAACATCAGTTAGTGCCTGCAGGATAGTTTCTCCTTTGAAGGTGGATTTTCCTCTGAGATCTTTAATTGGAAATTCTTTGAAAAGTCGTACTGCTCAAGAGCATTGTCATAGACATTTGCTTGCAACTTCTCTATTCTTTAGTAGCTAGATTACTTCAGGAAAAGCCCTTCTTCATCTGTGCACAGCTCTGAGGTTGAACCCAGTTGGGATAGTGTAATGTTTGAGTGGGAATGTATGTGGAAGCTCTGCTTTCTACAGAGAGATCATCCCATGCCTGCTTGGTTAGTCTTCATGTCTGGCACGAGGCAAGCCTTCCCTCATCCTTCAATTTATAATCCTGAGTGGCCTTTTTTGTATTGCGTTATTCTTTTTCAGGTAAATGAGGCCATATTCAAAATCTTTATGGTTTTTAATCACTCTCCATCTGTCATGACATTTCTGACAAACTGGAGGGAGGCTGTTCCTGCCTAGTTTGCCTAAGCTGCATTTTGGCATGCGATGGCCAACTGGATGGTTTAGCCTGGCAAATGCTGAGTGGTACTTCGTGGCTTTCTTGATCTTCTCTGACAGGTCACAGGGTTACCTTCTCAGGTAGTGATAGCAACCGTTCTGAGGTCACCCATACACTCAGGAATGTCACCGAACACGCAAACACAAGTGACATATTGGTCATACTGCTTGCGGTTGTAAATTAAGCGAAAGTGATCATTTTGTGGAAGGAGCCTTTTTGCTGTAGACGCTTCCGGTGACTGCTTGGTAAGAAATGGAAAAAATTATCATTCCCAGGCTATTGGGCCAAAGCCAGTATTAATGCATCCCATTGGAAAAGTAAGGTAACAGAGCTCAGTTTGAAAACAATGCAAGTTCTAACCGTGGTTAGAATCACAAAAACAGGTGATTGTCAAAAATATGGCAAGTACTGATTTAGTAGCCAGAGATAAAATAATAATGACCTTAGGACCCAGAATAATGAGGAAAAGATCTGTAGCAGCCACAGGAACTTGGAGGCCAGTGCAAGTCAGGAAATCACAGAGGGTGAGCAGCTGATCCCTTAGCATTTCTAAACGTGACTGTTCTTAGGTACTTGTTATTTCTCTGTGCCTTCTCTGGGTTTCAGCCCCCATCTGTCTAGGCAGTGCTGCACGGCACAGCGATGTTTACATCCTGCTGTAGCCCACGTGCTCTGGAGCGGCAGGCAGGCGTTGATCTGCAGTGCTGGGAGTGGGCAGCTGGGCACTCCCACAGCTGCTCTTGCTCCAGTTGCAGTGCTGCAGGACCGAAGTTCGGAAGCAGTAGCTTCTCCCTTTCTGGGAATGGCCTTCAGGGGTTCTGCATGATGCAAGGTGTCTCAGGCAGAAGCGATGTCTTCTGGCATAATTTTATTTCTTTTATGTTGCTTTATCATTGCTTTTTCTGGTTTTCTTGTCATCTCTGCTGCAAGTGCAAAGAGCAGATAGGCAGTAGGGATGTGAGGAGGGGCAGGGCCACTCCCCGCTCCAGGAGGTGTATGTGCTGGTGATGGTTTACAGTGATTAACTGCAGCCCAAGGGGGTACGTGTTGTATTTAACTGGCCAAAGCATTATCTGCATTGCGAACCTGGATGTCCACCTGGTCAGAGCATACTGTGTTTGAATTGTTTACACTGGGGCTCATCAGACACAAACCAGGCAGAAGATTTTGAGAAATACTTTGATGTAAAGCCTTGCTCCTTTTCATCACAGTGTGACTCTCCTGTAGGCACAGGTGCAGGTCTATCAGACTGCAGTGTCACTAGCCGAGATGCTCTTCCTGATCTTCCCTGTAAGTAGATGAAGTAGGAATTCCTTGTAAAAAGGATGAGGCAGAACACAAAGAAATGGTGGTACTTCTTTGTGCAGCTCAGCTTCTTCTTTCACAGTCTTGTCCCTTTTCACTTGCAGGATACTGTTCTTGCAGTGCCTGCCCTTCTTAAAGCCTAGCAGCCACATTGCACAGTGCTTTGAAAGGAAAAACAAGTGGCGTCTCTGTTTCCAAAGTTCATAGGAAAGTTAAGACTGGCCAACTAAATACTTGAGGTGAAAATGGATTAGGAAAGGTAGAATGACATATAAACAAAAAGATGTGACCACACATTTGGGTGGCAGATGAACTGGATTGACCCAGACTCCTGACACACCTGCCTCAATGTGGACAGCAAGCCTTTAACCTCATGCCTCTTTCAGAGGGAAGAGCTTCACAGCAGTCAGATTTTCATCTCTCCTAAAGACCAAGTCTGAAGGGAATTAAAAAGAGAGGATTTACATAAGTTTGCAGGAAGTTTGGCTACATTGTACTATAATAATACACACAGAAACACTTCTTTTGCTGGAGTGTGTCTTTAGGGTGGTTTGAATAATAGCTTACGGGAGGAAGACTTTGTTGTTTGATATAAGCTGCAGATTTTATGCATTAAGGGTTTGTTTCTGTAGATATTTGTCCTTTGTTTTGCTGTAACTCTTTTTGATTGTTCCATAGCTGTAAACTGTAGTTGCTGTGTATGTGTATATAAAAGTTGTATTTCCTTTTTAGCAATTGTTTATTAGAAGAACAAATGCCAGTATCTTTTTTGAGGAAGGAGAATCCTCTAGAATCCTTTTGTGCTTCGATCACAGTGGAGTTCATTTCAACATTAATATTCACGTCCTCAAACTTCCATCTGCTTTCTCATTGCAGGATGAACAGTTTTTAGGTTTTGGTTCAGATGAAGAAGTCAAAGTACGAAGTCCCACCAGGTCCCCCACAGGTAAGTTCAAGTTGCAGGACTGGGTCTTGACTTTCTGTTTTCTTTTGTGATGGTTTTGCTGTGCCTCTACTGCTTGTTCCACCAAATTTCATCCACCATAAAAGCCACACCAGTTTTTAGATTCAATGCAGTTAGTTTTGGATTCTCTATGTCTGATCTATAAAGGAACAGGGAAACTTTGAGTAAAAGAGTTATACTGATGAAACCAGTATTTGAAACCTCGTGTCAGTGTTCTGGAAAGGCAGCTATTTAAAGAGTAAGGGTCTGAAACCTGTTTGACTGTTTCAGTAGCTTTCAGTAGACTCCTTACTGCCTGTGTTGTCAATAAATGCTCTCACCAGAGCACTCTGCTCTTCCGCCATAATCATCTGCTCAGCTTGGCCTCAACAGCAAACTGTGGTGAAGCGCCTTGGTAGGGCAAGGGAAGATCCAGAACTGAAATAGCTGGGCTTGGTGAGGGTGCAGTGAAATGCATTGGTCAAGGTGGGTAGTCAGTGCCGAGTATTAACGGTGCTTCAAAGCTAAAACCAGTTTTTAGTAAATTGTCTGTTGTGAGTCTCATGTAGGTTGTTCTTGCTCTCTTGACCTCTCCCATAGCAGTGCAGATGGATGGCACTCGAAAAGAAGGATTTTTTTTTTTTCTCAACCAGCTGTGATCTGCTTTAAAAAAAAAAAAAAAAAATCACGTGTTTAAAAGGTGGCGTGTACCCTTGAGAATTATTGCTCCCTCCCAACATGAGGTTGGTACTGGGCTTGTGCCATTGCATATGTGGTTGTTGAGAAAAGACTAGCTTGCATTTTTAAACAAGTTATCTACGTGGTATTTTATGTGGGAAAAGAGGTTTGTTGGGAAGGTACTCTCTACATGTAGTGATAAAACTGTTTTTATTTGTTGATTATCTGAAATGTTTTGGCAACATCTGGGCAGCATGACTGATACCGAGTAAATACTTCTGTGACCTGGGTAATGCTTATCCCACACTTGGAGAAATTTAATATGTTCCCTGCATTCTCTACTTCCCTCTCAGTTAAATCTAGTCCACGGAAACCTCGCGGGAGGCCCCGGAGCAGTTCTGACCGAAGTTCAGCTGTACTGTCAGACTCTTCATCAGTGTGTTCCCCTTCAAGCAAGTCTGAAACCACATCCATGGAGAAAGTAAAGAAGAAGGAGTCGAAGAGTGGGGAAAAAAGACGAGGAAGACCTCCAACACTTACAAGTGTGAAGTTCAAATTGTCACAGGAGAAGGACACATCGGACATTCAGAAGGGCAGCAAAGAAGAAAAAGAGAGTCTGAAAAAAATCAAAAGATCACCATCCACTACATTTCAGCAAGCAACTAAAATCAAAAAATTAAGAACTAGTAAGCTTTCCCCACTGAAATCTAAATTTAAGCCTGGGGCAAAACTTCAGATTGGGAGGAAGAGCGTTCAGATCGTGCGCAGGAGAGGCAGGCCACCGTCCTCTGAACGTTTAAAGACTTCCTCAGCTTTAGTCATAAACTCACAGCTGGAGAAGCCCCAGAGGATTCGCAAAGAAAAGGATGGCACACCGCCTCTCACAAAGGAAGAGAAGGCTGCTGTCAGACAGAGTCCACGCAGGATTAAACCCGTTAGGATTATACCTTCCACCAAAAGGACGGATGCTGCGATTGCTAAGCAACTCTTGCAGAGGGCTAAAAAGGGAGCACAAAAAAAGATTGAGAAAGAAGCAGCCAAACTGCAGGGCAGGAAGGGGAGAACCCAGCTCAAAAATATTCGACAGTTCATCATGCCAGTCGTGAGTGCGATCTCTTCACGGATTATCAAAACGCCCAAACGGTTTATTGAGGATGAAGACTACGATCCTCCTATTAAAATATCCAGACTGGAATCCACACCAAACAGCAGATTCAGCACTACATCTTGTGGCTCCAGTGAAAAGTCCAGTGCTGCTTCTCAGCATTCGTCTCAGATGTCTTCAGATTCCTCACGGTCCAGCAGCCCTAGTGTGGATACATCTACAGACTCCCAGGCTTCTGAGGAGATGCAGATGCTTTCTGAGGAGCGAAGCAATACTCCAGAAGTTCACACAGCCCTGCCTGTTTCGCAGTCCCCTGAAAACGATAACGGTGATAGGAGAAACAGAAGGTTTTCGATAACAGAAAGAAGTTTTGGCCAGAGGACTGCAAAAAAGCTGTCAGCCTTACCCAACATGCCGCAGCAGCAGTCCTCCTCCCCTCCTCCTCCCCCTTTGCTCACTCCCCCCCCACCGCTGCAGCCTGCTTCAAGTATCTCAGACCATACCCCTTGGCTTATGCCTCCAACCATACCGTTAGCGTCACCCTTTCTTCCTGCTTCTGCTGCGCCGATGCAAGAGAAACGAAAGTCAATTCTGCGAGAGCCAACATTTAGGTGGACCTCCCTGAAACATTCCAGGTCAGAGCCACAGTACTTCTCATCAGCAAAGTATGCCAAAGAGGGTCTTATTCGCAAACCGATATTTGATAACTTCAGACCCCCGCCGCTGACACCGGAGGACGTTGGCTTTGCATCTGGCTTCTCAACGCCAGGTGCGACAGCTCCCACACGTCTCTTTTCACTTCACTCTGGAGCCAGGTTTGATATGCCCAAGAGAAGTCCTCTGCTGCGAGCGCCACGATTCACACCAAGTGAGGCCCACTCTCGGATCTTCGAGTCTGTGACTTTGCCCTCATCAGTCGGTCGCACCACTACGGGGACCTCTGCCACAGGCACGTCCTCTCGGAGACGGAAGAGGAAAGCATTCAGCCCCATCCGATCAGAACCCAGATCTCCTTCGCACTCCATGAGGACGAGGAGTGGAAGGCTTAGTACCTCTGACCTGACTACTCTCACCCCACAGTCTTCTGTCTCTTCCTCATTAACTAGTATTTCAGTTAGTTCTCTTGCCACTAGTGCCTTAAATTCAACTTTTACTTTTCCCTCCCATTCCCTGTCGCAGTCTGGGGAATCAGCAGAAAGAAGCCAGAGACCAAGGAAGCAGACCAGCGCTCCAGCAGAGCCTTTCTCATCTGGTAGCCCTACTCCTCTCTTCCCCTGGTTCACATCAAGTCCCCAGACAGAGAGAGGCAAAAACAAGGACAGGGCAGCAGAAGAACTCTCCAAAGATGCTGACAAAGGCCTGGAGAAGGACAAGAGCAGAGAGAAAGACAGAGAGAGAGAAAAGGAGAACAAACGGGAGTCAAGGAAAGAGAAAAGGAGAAAAGGGTCAGAAATACAGAGTAGCACTGCTTTGTTTCCTGTAGGTAAAATGCCCAAAGAAAAAGTCAGCGAAGATGCTCCAGCATCATCGTCTGCCAAAAAAACTGCTGGGCGGAAGAAGTCTACAGCAGTAGATCCCACGGCGGACGTTTCCACTGCTGCTCTGGTAGATACGGCAGCTGTCAAAACCAAAACATCCAAGAAAGGTAGAGGGGGGCTGGACAAATCAGACCTGGACCTCAGCCCCACTGTGCCATCTTTGGAGAAGGAAAAAGCTCTGCGTCTTTCTGCTCCTTCATCAAGCACTGTTAAACATTCTGCTTCTTCCATCAGTTCTATGTTGGCTCAAGCAGACAAACTACCAATGACTGACAAGAGGGTAGCCAGTCTTCTGAAAAAGGCAAAAGCCCAGCTGTACAAGATTGAGAAGAGCAAGTCCCTCAAACAAGCAGATCAGCCAAAAGCACAGGTATTCCTTTTTCCAAGCTGGGTTTTTTGCTTGAGCGCATCTTACTTTGAACTTGTCCTGAAAGTCACGAATAGCTTCTGTATACTGAGCGTGAAGAATTAATGTGCCAAGCTAAGCAGCTGTTAGTGCAACAGATGGCAAACGACCCGAAAACAAGGAGCCCTGGGCAGATGCTGAGGGGAAGAGGGAGCTGCTGTGTAGTCAGCTCAGAGGGGAGCTGCATGCATTTTGGAGACCAGTACAGCATAGCTGCTTATTGGGTTTCTCTGAGTAAATCTAAGCAAAGCGATTATCTAGAGTAGTACTTGCTCTGAAAAGTGCGGTCCCAGCAAAATGCAGTGTCTGTCTTGGCCTTGAGGTTTTTTGGGGGCCCTCCTCGAATGTAAAGCTGGCTTCTGTAGAGAAAGTTGTTTCTTGATCTTTCTGTTTTTGAACTTTATGCAGTGATCTCTCACTTATGGGAGGGAGGAAAATCCATTGGATTTTTTCATCTCATTTGGGGAACTACTTCCTACCATTTTCCTCTTTTCCCTCTTCCCCACCCTGAAACCACCCTTTTCTGCAGTCCTCTTTACCTGCCGGAAAGGGAGGTGAGATGCATTTTCAGAGAATACTTTTTGTTTAAACTTTTACTTTTCATAACAGCACCAGTGTTGAAAATTGCTAGTACATATTTCAAATAGAGAAGCCTTCAGCTGTTTGTCTCTGAAATGAAGATGCCCATGCGCCTATATGACTGGCCTGGTGTAGCAGAAGCCCAGATTCTCACAGTTGCTTATTTGCGATCGTTCTTTCAGTTGGAGATATTGCAGAATCTTACCAAAACTTGGAAAACTGCACTAAAATGCTCCATTTGTTTAGCACCTCAGTAAACCCAAGCCCCTCACCTGAAACATCAGCAGCTGCAAAGCTCTCAAACAGCCTCATCTACTACTGGCTTCTGCTGGATCAATCAGCACCAAGCACCGCTCCAATTCCAGTGGACTCTGATTTTTATAATGTCAGTGCCTGATAACATGGCTTCATGAACAAGCTGGCTTTCCAGTAGTGGATAGAGACTTACCTTGTAATTCCAGTTGAGTCAAAACTCTTGTTCTCTTGCATTTATCCTTTCTTGGATAACTGAGGCTTAGAAGGCTCAGTCTCTGTTTTTATCTAGATTCTTACAAAGTGCAAGCTAAAATACAGTTTACTTAGAAGTTTCCATTACATATTTCTCAGCCTCATTTTGGTAACTTTCTTACAAATACTGTCTGCTCTCATGTTCTGAAATCTAGGGGCAAGAGAGTGATTCATCAGAAACGTCAGTCCGAGGACCACGAATAAAACATGTTTGCAGGAGAGCAGCTGTTGCACTGGGCCGCAAGCGAGCAGTGTTTCCTGATGACATGCCTACTCTGAGTGCCTTACCGTGGGAAGAGCGGGAGAAGATACTGTCTTCCATGGGGAATGATGGTGAGTTCTGATTTCTAGTTTTCATCTGTGGGTCCATACAAAGTCAGCTTCTGTTGACTGCTTAAAATGAGGACTTCAAGTGATTAACAAGTATGTTAAAGAGTTCTGGGCTCTCCATTACGGTGCCACTCAGACAGGGTTAATCCTTTAAGCTATTAGGAATTGTGTTAAATACATGTGTTCTGCACCAAACCTGTGTTCTACCAAGGGGCACAGGTGCATATACACATGTGCACACATGTATACACACAATCACATGCATCCGTGTGGCTCTGAAGGTGAACTTAGGCTTCATGAGCTAAATTAGACACTCCTGAAACATTCTTTGACATCAGAAAATTCACATTAGAAATGTTCTTTTGGTAGATAAGTCATCGATAGCTGGCTCAGAAGAGGCTGAACCCCTTGCTCCACCTATCAAGCCCATTAAGCCGGTTACCAGAAACAAGGCACAGCAAGAACCTCCGGTGAAGAAGGGCCGGCGCTCCAGGCGCTGCGGGCAGTGTTCGGGCTGTCAGGTTCCAGAGGACTGTGGCGTCTGCACTAACTGTCTCGACAAACCCAAGTTTGGTGGGCGCAATATAAAGAAGCAGTGCTGCAAGTAAGTCTGTCAGAGAAGCTGTCGAGCTAGTCCCTGCTCTGAGTGGGATAAGTGTACCCGTGCTCTGGGCCAGGAGCAGCAGATTTGCCCTGTGTCATGGGCTTGGACTGAGCTTGACCTGGGCTGAGGCTTGATCAAAGCAAGGGACTGTAAACAGTTTGAGAGTCAAGACCACAATTCAAGGTGCAATTGTTAGGAGCTCTTTCTCTGGAGTTCACTTCTGGTTTATTCTCCTCAGTTTGATGAAAGTGGCAGAGTGTTGAGGATTGTTCGGTGTAAGATCTGTGGCTTTTGTTAGGCAGTACAAGATTTTGCAGGGAAGGCAGTATGCACATAAATATTTATCTCTTATTCTCCCAAATTGCATTCACGAAGAGCTTGTGTTTTCAAGCTGGTGTTTATTTAGCTTATATACACTTTGTATATCAAAAGGTGTCTCTGGATATCATTAAGAAATACCACTCTTCCATGATTTCTTCTCTCATTTTTTTATGCATATCACTTAGACTGAACCTTTTTCTTTTCTAAATTGCTGTATTAAATTGACTTTACCAGACTAGATAAACTGTCTGAAAAGGCAGCAGTTAAAGTGGCACCAGTAGATTGTTGTGGTATAGGAGCTATTTATAAAGCCTTGCTGTGAGAATTACTGTGTGAGAACACTCTGCAGACTGGAAGGGGTCTTGCTCTCAGCAGCTTTGCCCAGGCTTTGGGCTGGGTTTCAGAGCCATGCTACAGGAACGAAGGCAGAAACAAAGCCTGGCCCAGTCTACAGAAGACATTATATGCCAAGCATAAGACAAATAGGGCATAAATTTGAATAAAGTTAGCTTTATTCAAAGGCTTGGTACCCTAATCCAGTCCCATTCCCAAGAGTACTTGGTTTTGTCTGAACAAAAGTAATGTGTGTATTGATAATGTTATTTTCAGGTTTTGATATTGAGTATTTACAGACTGCCCTGATGTCTGCATCTTTGTTCTGATTTCATTACATGTTCTTTCTTTTTAGAATGAGGAAATGTCAGAATCTACAGTGGATGCCTTCAAAAGCTTATCTCCAGAAGCAAGCTAAAGGTAGGCTAAAAGACTTGCCTTGAGTATAGGACAAGACAGAAGTTTTCTTTTCTTAGGTTTTGCTCTCTGTGCTGTTTTTGTGGCTACACTGAGCTCATAAAGGTTATTCTGCAGGGAGCCAGCCTGCCTGCAGTGTTGGTGGCAGGTGCAAGGGGCAAGGAGACATGTGAGTAGTGACGGACATTGTACACTCCAGTGTCTCTCAGCACTGGACTGGTGCTGACTGCACTGGTTTGCTTCCTTCCTTTTGCTTTCTTTTCCTTCCTCACAAAGTCTACTCTCAGCTCTGAATCTGTGTTACTGCAGGAGGATGTTACTTATTGCTGTTGCAAAATAGGGGCCCAAGGTGTAAGAGAACATGAACTACAAGCCAAGTTTATTTTTTGAGTACAGTTTTTTGTTTTGTGTGACAGAATGATAAAGTTCTGAATCAAAGTGTCTGTATCATTGTTTTAAAAGAGCAGCATATCATTTGAAGTCATACCATTTTGTCTGTGTTGCTTTATCTGTGCTTCTTTTTCTTAGCTGCAAAAAAGAAAGAGAAGAAGTCCAAGACAAATGAGAAGAAAGAAAGCCATTCTGGAAAAATCCAGTTGGACTCTGGACAGAAACAAACTCCTCAGGCTGTTGTACCGAGAGAAGACAATTCTGGGAAGAAGAGCAGTGAACCTGCCCGTAAGCCTGTTGAGGAAAAGCATGAGGATGGGAATTCCTCCGTTCCTGTGTCAGAGCCCAGACAGGTCTCTGCATCTGGTACCAGAAAGGCTGGCAAGCAGATGTCCCAGCCAGTCCAGCTCCCTCCTTCTCAGCCACCAAGCTCAGGACCTTTGAAAAAAGAAGCACCTAAACTTAGCACTTCTGAGCCCAAGAAAAAGCAGACTCCCCAGCCAGAAATAGGTAAATGGGACTATTTCTCCTCAATATGTTTGAGTCACGTTAAATAACAATACTGCTAAAAGCTGGTGCATTTTAAATCTGATGAATGCTTTATGGTGTGTTGAAATCTCAGCAGATTATTTTGGAAATTTTGCTTAGAACTGGCTTCCTTTTTATTGAGCCACAGTGTATGTTAGGGCAGGGAGAAAGATGGCTATCATGGTTGGGACTCTGAGTCTTACAGTTGTGGCAGTCTTGAAGTGTATTTTCAGTCTTGTTAAGTCCATCAACTTCCCATTCTGAATGTGGAACCAGGAGGGTGTAATCTTTTACTACGAAAGTACAGTCCACTATTGTATTTAGTGCAGAGCAGTGTGAACAGTCACCAGCCAGGCAGCTCTGGGATTTCTGTGGCTTTGCACCCACAATGCTCCAGATTGTGAGCAGAGCAAACTCTTCTTCTAGTCTTGCCTCAAAGAGACTGCTCATGGCTGGGGAGGCACAGCCACAGAAGAGGGTGGAAAAGTTCTAGTCTAAAACTCATCACACATTACCCAGCTGATTTTTTTCCCTTTTCTTCTCTACAGGTGGCTGTTAGTTACTTGAAATACTCATAATTTTTCCCCCCTTCCTAGGCACAGAACAAAGCAAACAGAAAAAAATTGCTCCCCGTCCAACTTTCCCTGTGAAACAGAAACCAAAAGAAAAGGTGAATACTGTTTTTTATACAGTCAGTAAAATTTCAAGCACCTGGAACCTCTGTCTAGAAAGTAGAACCATATTGCTTAAGCCTTTGCAGATTTTTTTTTATTCGGTTCTTAAAGATGTTAGGTTTTCCCTTGTAGCAGTATGTGGATAGCAAAAAATGTGGCCTATGCCTCAGACTCAGTTCAGATGTTACTTTGGTATCGAGGATTTGTGTGTTGGAGGGTGGAGGCTAGCTTTTCCGTAAAAAATGCAACTACCTTTGTCTCAGAAGTAGCTTGATCATGGAAAAAAAAGAATTGTCTTATGTAAACCTGAGGGAGAAGTGAGTAGAAGCTGTTTATACCCAGAGTTGCCCCACTGCATCAAAACACCAACCCATGCTCTGATGAGAGAACAATGTGATGGTAGAGCACATAGAATTAGGACTGTAATTGCATATGGAATGCTCTTAGGGAATGGTTTGTGGAATGGTCACTTCCCTGCAGCTTTGTAACACTCATTAATTTTGTGCTGGTTTGGGGGTTTGTCTGTGAATTATTTATGGTATTGGATGTAACTGCTGGTTAAGTTCTAACGTCCAGAGCTGGGATTAATGCAGGCTCCTTTGCTTGACCAGGAAAAGCCCCCTCCTCTGAGCAAGCCAGAGAGCAGCACACTGAACTTGCTCAGCACTCTGACTAACGGCAGCAGTTCCAAGCAAAAGCCACCTACAGATGGAGTCCACAGAATCCGAGTGGATTTCAAGGTAGAGGACAAAATGTTTTAAGTATTTGAATGTCCCCTGGCTCTAGACAGTGTAACTAGAGTCCCCTGAAAGTGCTGGCAGTAACTGCTGAGTTTGTGTGTCTGGTACCTTTCAGAGGGAACCGCAAAATAGGAGCCTCATGACAAGTCACTCGGTTGATTTTTAAAAGCTTGTTATGCCTTTTTTTTCTTATAATTAGAGTACTGGATGAAGAGACACTTAAAGCTTTAAAACCTTAACTGTCAATGTGTGAGGATGAGCAAGAATTTGAGGTTTATGAAGAATTTTTCCATTAAGATGGAACTTTAAAAGCTTACCACAACTTGAGCCAACAAGATTTGGGGAAAATGTTAGTAACTTGTAATTCACAACGTTTGGGGTATATCTGGGGTTTTAAAATGATAAATCATGTACATTTTTGAACAACGGTGTTGAAATAATAATAAAAATCAATATTTTTCTAATAATTTTCAGTCCATCTATAAGTGTTGATACTGGAGATCATAGTGAGATCTCATAAGTGTTTTATACAAATACGGAGCTTTAATAAAGTATAATTCTTCTGAAATTTCACTTTTAGTAATACTTGTGCAATTGTGAAAAGCCTTGTCCTGTTCCTTAGATTTGCTTTCCCTAGAAGGAAGGCTCTAGCATGCCATTGAGTGCTCTCGGTAGGAGCAGCGCTGAGGTGTGACTCTCCCAGAATACACTGTAAAGTAGACTGAGGTAGACGCTGAAATTATTTCAGTTTGAGACCCAGAACTGAGCAGTGGCGTGAGCATTTTGTACTGATGTTGTATTGCCTTGTTCTGCATGGTGATGTGTCCTTTTGTACTTTCAGGAGGACTGTGAAGTGGAGAATGTTTGGGAGATGGGTGGGTTAGGCATCGTCACCTCAGTACCTATTACTCCCAGGGTGGTGTGTTTTCTCTGTGCCAGCAGTGGACATGTGGAGGTAAAGCATTGTGTTCTGCTGTTGACGACTTAATTTTACAGCACTGTATTGTTACAAAAATAAATAAATAAAAATTATAATGACCTTAATCCAGAAGAAATTAAAATAATACCTGTAAATCTGTTCTTGCTAGAATTTGTCCCAAGATACTAAAGTGCAAGGTATTTAAAATCAGTTTGGAAACTTCAACGGTGCTTTTTTTGGAGGTGTATGAGTTGTGAAGAACAGCGTATTTGAAAGCACCCATGTCTCTAAATTTGGGAACTCACATCTGATGTAAAGCAGGAGCTTTGCTTTCTTTTAACCTGAAATAAGAAAGACTGCCTAATGGTGCTAAAGGGTTTTAGGCAGCATTGACTTTTCCAGATGTGTCTGTACCTGCCAAGAGCTGCAAACTGTTACAGAAACATGACTGGAAAGGTTCTGGCGCTGCCTAAAGAGCTGGATTGAGATGTGTTAAGTGCATTTCCAGGTTTAGAGAGGTGTCTTCTCAGCATCTCCAGACCAGCTGACCTGGGAAAGTGGTGCTAGTGCTCAAGGAGGGCCTGGGTTCTGATGAGTGGACAGGGCAAAATGGGGTTAAGTTCTGGATGTGGGCATCAGTGCACTTGAGGTCTAGGAAGGCCCTGTGGGGCATGGAGCCATCCCCTTCTTAGTCAGGGCCCCTCGGGGGACAAACGATTCCCATGTCCCCTGTGAGCCTGCAGTGTCTATGCTCTGAGGATGATTGTTTTTCTGATATGACCAGCCTTGTACGGGATACAGAAAAATTGGAAGAGCTTCGTAATGGCAAAGTGGACTGAACGGAGGGAGAGACTCCGTTTGCTCTGCATGTCCCTACTTCACGCACCAAGTGTGTCATCTGGTGCAGTTGGCTTGTAGTACAGGGAGGAAGTGAGAGAGTGAGATCCCGAAGAGCCCTATAGGCCTTTCTCAATGCTCAAAGCACTTAGTTAACAGGTACCAGACTCCCGGTGGCTGTGAGGTGTCCAGTTGGTTTTTAGGTTACCTGAAATACACAGTTTCCCTCCTGAAATCTTGTTCTGTCGGTTGTAAAGCAGAATTCAAAATAGTTCAGAGCACAAGGGGGCTGGTTTGGGAACTTGGAGCAGCTTCTGCTTTGCTAAAACCTACCTCTCCCTCCTTGCAGTTTGTATATTGCCAGGTCTGCTGTGAGCCCTTCCACAAGTTCTGCCTGGAGGAGAGCGAGCGGCCCCAGGAAGACCAGCTGGAGAACTGGTGCTGCCGTCGCTGCAAGTTCTGCCACGTCTGTGGGAGACAGCACCAGGCCACCAAGGTACCCTAAAACCACTGGGAGACCCAGCAGCACCCCCACTGCTCCCAGGGCTCCTCTGGCTCCAGAGTTTGGCCAGCAAGCATGTGCCAGGAGCACAGTCTCTGTGTGCTCGGAAGGAGGCCTCTTGAGTTGCTCCATTGCGGCTTCTTTGTCATTACCTGAATGGGGGATCCAGTAAAAAATTAAAAAGTCCACAATTTTGCATCCCATTGCAGGGTGTCTGTACCAATGCTTTTTTCCCTTATTCTTGTAGCAGTTGCTGGAGTGTAACAAGTGCCGAAACAGCTATCACCCTGAGTGCCTGGGCCCAAACTACCCAACAAAACCCACCAAGAAAAAGAAAGTTTGGGTGAGGAATTTTAATTTACTTTTTGGGTAATTCATTTGTTGACTGATGGTAATGCCATGGAGCAGAGCTCTGCAGGTGATTTGCTCTGGTGCAGTTCCTCATCTCTTCAAGGCAAGGTGCCTATTGCGTCAGAAGGTACATTTGGAAATAGATTGTGGAGTGGCTGGTTGCTAAGATGCTCTGAGAAAGCAGAATTTTAAAAGCGATTACCCCTTTTATCAGTTGTAGTAAGTCGTAAGATCATAGTAAGTGTTTTGATCATAGTCCCAGAACATGGAAGGTCTTTAAAATGGAAGCGTTTGCCGTTAACAAACCCCGTATTGAGAGACAATTTGGATTAATTTGCTAATTTGTGTCTTTCAAGCTTTTGTCCTAAGCAAGTGCCTGTAGCATATTTGCTACTAAGACTTTTTATATGTTTCCTTCTACAATATACAGAATTTAAAAGCTGTTAAAATAGGACTCTATATTTTAGATTTGAAGAAATGCCACAACTACATGTGTTTTATGTGAGGGAAAGGTGATACTTTCTTCAGTGCCAATATGAAGGACAAAAAAACTATACTGTGTTTTGGTTTAATTTTTTTTCTTGTTGCATTATCACCATCTTACCGTAAAGGAAGTTCTTTTCAGTGAAAGTTTCAGCATTTAAAACCTCTTGTTCTGTTGGGTAACATCTCTGCACTCGTGAAATTATAAAAATTATGAAATGTGTTGGAAGCACAGAAGCTGCTGGATAAAAGCAAGTAATTCTTGCCAAATGAATTCTTTCTCCAGATATGTACCAAATGTGTTCGCTGCAAGAGCTGTGGATCAACAACACCGGGCAAAGGGTGGGATGCACAGTGGTCCCATGACTTCTCCCTGTGTCATGATTGTGCCAAACTCTTTGCTAAAGGTAGGTAAAGTTGTGATTCTCTACAGCAGGAGCTTCCTCAGCTGTTTGGGTTTGAATCAGCCAGTGTGAGTGGGCAGAGGGCCCGTGTGGCACCTGAGCTTGGCATGGTCCAGGCAGCAATGCAGGCTGAAAGCGCACGTAACACGTTCAAAGCCAGGATCTTAGGTTGTACAGTGGCTCACCAAAGTCACCACTGCTTTATTGTCAGTTTGGGGCTTTCAGCATGTAAACACTCTGCCATAAAGGAATTATTACACACCTATTGGCCCAGGGTTTCAAATAGCAGTTGAAGAAAAGACATTTTAAAATACTTTGGACTTAAAAGCAATTTAAAAGCAAAATTTCTATTGTAAAGTGGTTGTTACTTGTGTTAGTTGCTGTACATGATGCCTTTGAACCTCAGAGGGCATTCTGAGGAAGAATCTCAGGATAGAAAGTCTTGAATGTTCCACCTAATTTCTTCCCTGTCTGTCATCTTTCTCTCTTCAGTTTGCTTGTGCATATAGTATTTTCTTAGTCTTGCCATGCCTGAAAAATGGCTGTCCACCCATGGAATTCTAAAGTAGTTGGTGGTCTTCCAAAGTTATTTTTTGTAGCCTTGTAACAGTAGAGGGGGCTGTGCTGGCAGTTTACTGGGAGGGGTGTTTGGAGCTGCTTTCTTAGCACACCAGTAAGTAACCACACAGCCTTTAAGATGTGTTTGGCATCCAAACTTCTGGTAAGATCCCATTTTATTTGCAGGAAATTTTTGTCCTCTCTGTGACAAATGCTACGATGATGACGACTACGAGAGCAAGATGATGCAGTGTGGGAAATGCGACCGCTGGGTCCACTCCAAATGTGAAAACCTTTCTGGTAAGGAAATCCTCATCCTCTCAGTACTGAAGAACATGGGGCAGTGATTAGACCAAAACAATCAAGTCTTGGACCTTTCTACTAGAGTGTTAGTTTAACACGCTCACCTGTTGTGACCTACCTTAAAAATGCCTGTAGAGTGACAACAGGTAAACCAGTGCTAATACCAATGACATCCCGAAAGCACAGGACTTTCCTCAAAGGCACTGTCCCTCAATTAGCTGTACAAGGGGCTTTTGTTACATGAAAAGTGTTTCAGTTCGGCAGTAAGTGCAGGGCAGGGATTTTTCCCTGTATCCTTCAATAAAGCAGTTCAGATGGTTATCTTGTCTTCTTTTGTCTCCAGATGAAATGTATGAGATACTCTCCAACTTGCCCGAAAGCGTTGCGTACACCTGCATTAACTGTACAGAGCAGCATCCTGCAGAATGGCGTCTGGCACTGGAAAAGGAGCTGCAGGTTTCCTTGAAGCAGGTTTTAACAGCCCTGTTGAATTCCAGAACTACCAGCCACTTACTGCGGTATCGACAGGTAAGCTGGAGCCCGTGCCCTGTTGGTGTTACTCTGGCTTGAAGTGTACGTGGCATTCAGTTGAGTTGTTGAGGTGTTGCTGTGCCTCATACTGCAGAAGTGTCTGCATCATACGTGGAACAACATGTGCTGTGATTTATTTATATTTTTTCTTTTTTTTGTTGATTCCTTTGGAAGCAGAGACATGTGTATCTGTGATACAACTTGTGAAGCTGAAAGAAAAATAGGGTAAAGTTCTTCAAGGAATGGGAAGATTTAGCTCTGTGATGATGAAGGTGCTTTTCTGACAGAAGAACAGGACCTTTTTCTTGAAATACGCATTCAGAAATAAGACTTCTGAGCAATAAGTTTGATCATTGTGCCTGATGGCTCTGTCCTGCTGTGCACCTTACAGGTCTCAGCAGAAAGCTGGTTAAGAGCTTTTCTTTGTTGCCCCTACATTTTGGACAGAAATTCAGAACTTGGGTCTCCTTTCCTTCACATTCGCGAGAATCTTTGGGCCAATAAATGTGCTTGGGAGTGTACCATCAGGAGCAGCTGCATTTCAGTAGTTAATATCCCTCTGTCTCATTGCTGGTGTTCACAGGCAGCAAAACCGCCTGATTTAAATCCTGAGACGGAAGAGAGTATCCCATCCAGAAGCTCTCCTGAGGGTCCTGATCCTCCTGTCCTAACAGAAGTCAGTAAACAGGAGGAGCAGCAACCTCTGGATCTGGAAGGAGTGAAAAGAAAAATGGATCAAGGAAGTTACACTTCTGTGGTATGTCAAAGTTGTCATGTTCCGCTCTATTACTAGACACTGTGAATTGCTTTATCACATACGGCGTTCATAACTGAGCAGCTTAAGCCTTTTCTTTAGGAACAAGGAAGCAGGTTATCGTGCTGCTAAAAATAGTTCTGGCTGGCGCTGGTTAATACTAGTCCAGACACAAGTAATTGATGCTTTTGTGGGGCTCTCTGTAGCCAGCAGTGGTACTGGGTTAGACCTCGTTTGCTCGTAGTCAGACATTTATGTAGATAGAAGCAGGACAGGTCATCCTGAACATGCAAATTCTAACTGAAGGCCTGGCCAAATAGCCCTTCTGCAGTTGGTTAGCTGGAAAGTAAGGATTCATGGGTGGAGGGTTGATCTCTTCAGGGATCATTTACAGAAAATGCTAGTGTTAACCAAATCAGTTCTCTTTGCAAAGAGCAGCCTTTTCCTTTTTTTTTCTAGAGAATTTGTAATCTTGAGGAACGCTATATATTACAAAGTGCTTGGCAAATGTTGTGGCGCCAGATTTTGACCAAATCCTTGTGAGACAGCTAGTTTAGCAGATTTAAAACCAGTCAACAGTCAGCTGAAGTAAACGGCTGTGGGTGTAGCAGCGCTGCCAGCCAGTTTACAAATGCAGAGGGCTGCTCGCTTCTTCACAGCCAAATTCCCTTTCTGCTTTTAAGTTGATGCTCTGGTTCAATCTTATAGTCATCTGAATGTTCACATGATACCTTAAAAAATTAGTGAGTGGTATAGCTGTGCAAAAGACAATCCTGTTAATGTGAAGTTTTCTGGATTTCTTACAGTTGGATTTTAGTGATGACATTGTGAAGATAATTCAAGCAGCCATTAATGCCGATGGCGGGCAGCCAGAGATTAAGAAAGCCAACAGCATGGTCAAGTCCTTCTTTATTCGGGTGAGCTGGCCTACAGTTACTTTGAAATTTGCTTGGTATCCTACCACTTCTTGTTGATGTTGAAGTCCAAAGGGCCACCACGTTTAGCCTTGCTTGGGTCTTTCCAGGAATAAAATAATACATTGTCAGAGTTGTTAATTAAATGTTACTAGTTGTGCATTTACAGTACATCTTGGGTAAATGTCTTCGAAGTTTTTGGTATGTTGTCTAACTTTTCTAATGGGGTGTTGTTTTCCTTTAGCAAATGGAGCGTGTTTTTCCATGGTTCAGTGTAAAAAAGTCCAGATTTTGGGAGCCAAATAAAGTAACAAGCAAGTAAGTAATTGTTCTGTTTCCAACTGCGACACCCTGCTGTTTGCCAGCTGGCCAAGCAAAACGTATTGAAAGAGCCTGTTTGCGGGGTTGGAATTTCTGGTTTTCCTTTTTTCTTTTCCTTTTTTTTTTTTCCTAAGAAGTTACACAGTAATCACATTCCCATGTTTTGCACACACCTTCCTTGTTCTAAGCAGAGTAACCAAAATTCTTATTTAGAACTACATGTACTCTGTGTTGGCTGGTCAATCCTGACCTTCCTTCCCTCTCCGTCTTCTCACACCCCCATTTGGGGTAGCTCTCCTGCATCTGTTACCCTTCAAAGAAGCAGACAGCCACATCACAAACCTTAAAATGTGACTGGTGGGGAGCATGTGTGGGCTCTAGGTAATTAACGGAGTTGTTGCTGGGGGGCGGATGTAGGTAGGCAGGCCCTGGTAGGCGGGGCATGAGGTCCTCTGGTGCAGCCAGGTGTGACACTGACTCCTTGCTGCATCCCAGCAGTGGTATGTTGCCGAATGCAGTGCTGCCGCCGTCACTCGACCATAATTATGCTCAGTGGCAGGAGCGTGAAGAGAACAACCGCGCTGAACAGCCCCCTCTGATGAAGAAAATCATTCCAGCTCCAAAACTCAAAGGGCCTGGAGAGCCGGATTCACCAACTCCTCTACATCCTCCTACACCTCCCATCTCTGGTAAGAGAACCAATGTCAGGATTGCCAATCCCAAACGCAGAAATGCAGCTGTCTTGGAGACCTCTGTAACCTGAAATCGTTTGGTAAGATACGAGTAACATACGAGATGTTTCTGAGCCAAGCTCAGACCCAAGAATGCTTTTGCACCCACCTCTTTTGCCCCAGAATGAAGGTTGTGCAGAAGCTGACGTGTGCTTTGCTTTCCAAGCTGGCTATTGAAAACTCTTCTACCGTGTTCACTTACTGACAATCTCTCCAGACTAATTTTTGCCTCCCTGAATTTCAAGAGTAAATATTGTTCTCTCTTTTAACTCTGAGGCTCTGACAGAAGCAGAGAGGATAGTCCTGAACTGAACCCACCTCCAGATGTGGAAGACAATAGGCAGTGTGCGTTGTGCCTGAAATATGGTGATGACAGTGCTAACGTGAGTATCTGCCCCATGTCGCTTTCTGTAGGATCCCATTTCAGCAGTGCTGCAGATTTGGTACTGTGGGTAGGCTGGATGGATTTTGTGCATTGTTGTGTCCTCTAGAACATCTGAAAAGAACGTTTCCTTCTGTTCTTCAGGATGCTGGACGTCTTCTCTATATTGGCCAAAATGAATGGACACATGTGAACTGTGCTTTGTGGTCAGCAGAAGTGTTTGAAGATGATGATGGTTCTCTGAAAAATGTGCACATGGCTGTGATCCGGGGAAAGCAGCTGGTGAGTACAAGCAAAGAACAGTTTGTTAATCTTAACGCTGATTTAGAATCACAAGACAGGAGCCCAGCTAAAAGATGCCTTGTGTGCATTTGTTCTTCTCTGTCCTTTCCTTGCTGTTTTTTAACGCTATATATAGTAGAACTGACTGAAGGTATTTGGAAAGTTATTTTATCCTTGCTTAGTTCAGAAATATTGTGGAGACCAAGTGAAGCTTGCAAATGTGAGGATTGGATATGAAGCACAAGCAGGAAAATCTGGGAAAGGCCTGGAAGAACCAGTCCACAAATGAAAACGTTGTTCCATGTGAGGGATTCTTCTTCCTCTCACCTCCTCCTCCGTGTCTCTCGCTTGCGTGCGTGAGTCACTGTAGTGAAATGGAGCAGCAATGAAACGGGAGATCGAGCATTACTCTAAACGTCTGTCTGTGCCAAGAAAACCCAACTGACAACAGCAATGGTGGTCTGGTTTTAGAAGAGATTAGATTTTGGTTTGTTGTTTTTTTTTTTGTTTTTGCTTTTGCAGAGGTGTGAGTTCTGCCAGAAGTCAGGCGCCACAGTAGGCTGCTGCCTCACTTCCTGTACCAGTAACTATCATTTCATGTGCTCACGAGCCAAGAACTGTGTCTTTCTGGACGATAAGAAAGTTTACTGCCAGAGGCATCGTGACTTGATCAAAGGAGAGGTAAGATTCTTCTTTCGCTCTCTGAAGGTGGGGTTACCCTGTAACTATGAGCACTTTTTAGAAGTTCATGTTGAACGTGTTTTTTGCTAACAAGGGCTGGACCGCAGTGCTCTTAAAAAGAAGTCAGTAATACAACTGGCCTAGGGAAGTTTGACAAGTGGTGCTGTGTGGTAGTTCAAAAACCAAAAGACCAAACTGAGGATCAAGTAGGACAAACTGTGTAGCACACACATGGTGATTCCTTTAATTAACAAGTAGTTTTGTTGGTTCTTGTTCCAGGTGGTTCCTGAGAATGGGTTTGAAGTTCTTAGGAGGGTTTTTGTGGACTTCGAAGGGATCAGTTTGAGAAGAAAATTTCTTAGTGGCTTGGAACCAGAGAACATCCACATGATGATTGGTATGATCTAGTCTCTGGATACTTGATCCACCTTTGGTGCTGGAATCTGGTTCACAGAACTGTTCTTCTCTCTGCTCAGGTTCAATGACGATAGACTGCTTAGGAATTCTGAATGACCTCTCAGACTGTGAAGATAAGTTGTTTCCCATCGGCTATCAGTGAGTATAAGCTGTTTCAAGATTTGATGTCTTTTAGTATATTTTGTGTCAAACAAGCACTGAAGTAACTTATGGGAAAACTGACTGTAGTTTCTCCTACACCATTGAGGAATCTCTGATTAAGCTGGGTGTGCAGCGTGTTCTGCCAGGAGGGCTTTGGCCAATGTAGTTTTGAGAAATGGAAAATTTAAAACAGAAATGAGGTTTACTCAACTGTTGAGTAAATTGGTTTGTTTGAATTATCTTCCAGGTGCTCCAGGGTGTACTGGAGCACAACAGATGCCAGGAAGCGCTGTGTGTATACCTGCAAGATCATGGAGTGCCGACCTCCCGTCATGGAACCTGACATCAACAGCACTGTAGAGCATGATGACAATAGAACAATTGCCCATAGCCCCGTTCCCCTTACAGGTAATCTTTTAAGGACTTCCTAGAAGCATATTCTCTGTATGGTTATGCCATAGTGCATCTCTTAAACCAAATCTCTTAAATTTGGACTAGAATCCAATTCAGGCTTCCATGTTACAGCATCTTAAGACTTTAAGCTCCTGGATGTACTGCTAACTTTGAAAACTTGAGCCAAACGAACACTGCTGCAGGGATGGTTTCTAGTCTACAACTCAGAGAATTTTCTAGTGATCTAAAACTTCAAACTGTGTTTGGAGTGTTGGTGTTGGTCTGTAATATGAGGTTCATTCAATACAATATTGAATAGTTATATGGTGCTTCTGTGTTTCCAAATTGCTTCCTTGTATCCAAGGGTAAAGGTGAAAGATCTTTTAAATGTTTATAGTCGTTGTCATTGTTAACATAGGATCTTAGACTCTGTAAATATATAGTGGAATTTCATGTGTAAGCTGAGCAATTGCTACAAGTATTTGAAAATGTTCTTACAAGAAGAAACCAGACATTATCTGATGTCAGATCTTTGACTTGGTGTTTATTTAACAAATACCCTGATTGTCCAAGTGGAATGTGATAGTAGTATATACTTCATCAGATCGTAGCTTTTAGGGTTCAGTGATGGCTTATACTGTTGTTTCTCTTTTATACAGCAACAGAAATTCTACCGAAGGACACACGAAATACACCTGAAATTGTAAACCCACCATCACCAGATCGTCCCTTGCATTCTCAGACCTCTAGTTCCTATTACTATCCAGTGGTCTCAAAGGGTGCCAGGATCAGGGCGCCGAGTTACCCATCTGCACAGAGGTCTCCTGGCTCGAGGCCGTTACCCTCTGCAGGTATTTCTAGTGCTGTTGATTTCGATTGAGGTTTGTTTTGGAAATATTTTTGGTTTAGTTCTTTCTTGGCTTCTTTCAGAATGGGGTGTTTAGTTTACTGTTTCTAGAGAAAGCAGTGAAATGGCAATAGGTTGAGGAGAGGAAAGTTCTAACAATACACAGTAGAGATGGCCTGCCAAGAAGGTACAACTAAAACAAACGTTCCCTTGGGATGAAGAAGAGGCAGGATTTGCACCATGTAGTAGTAGTGAGCCAAAAGCACTGTGATACCAGTTAGGGACTTAGTATCTCAGTCAGTATTTTTTCAGAGAGAATCAGAAATCAGGTATTGTAATTCAGCAGCTGTTTCTGATTAATGTTTTCTTTCAAACTGATGTTGAAAATTCACATCTAAAGTTGAGATACTGAACCCTGAGCTACAAACCTGCTGAATCCTAGTTGACGGTATCAGGTTTTTAACACCTGGTATCTAAAGTACCAACAACGTGTGTTGGTGTTGTTTGGCTGAAAAGTTTTGCTGGGTTTTAATTTCTTGTGTGTTGTAGGAAGGAATTGGATGTGCATTCATTGTGAAGGTTTAAGATCACCTGACAGTCTTTCTTGCCTTTGTTTCTCAGGAAGTCCTACCCCAGTGACCCATGAAATAGTGACAGTAGGAGATCCTTTGCTATCCTCAGGACTTAAGAGCATTGGTTCTCGGAGGCACAGCACCTCTTCTTTGTCACAGCAACAATCAAAACTCCGGATGATTTCCCCTACACGAGCTGGGAACACTTATTCCAGGAACAGTGTGTCTTCAGTTTCCAGCATGGGGACCTCTTCAGAATATGAACCGACTGTTAAAAGTACTGACCGCTTTGTGGGGTCAGTGAGCACAGTTCCTCCAAGCGCTCCAGTTCAAAGTTGCTCTACCAGTTCAGACTCCCAGAAAACAGCGGCTGCAACTGGAAATAAAACTTACCAGCTGGATGCATCTCAATCTACAGAAGGGAAACATTCCAGCAGTTCAGATTTAATAGCCAAAGGTGCACCTTCTAAGGGAGAGAAAACTAAAACCTCAAAGGACCCAGATTATTCATCTCATACTTTTGTTTCTGGCGGAAGCTCCAAAGTGTCCACTCAGCCTACCAGTTCATCAGGCACAGAAATGAATGTTAAAATAGGAACCTTTCAAGAGTGTTCAGGATCATTTTCTTCCAAAGAAGCAATACCCTTTCCACCTTTGCATCAGAGAGGCCCAAGGAAGGACAGAGATCAGCACATGGAACCTTTACAGCCAGAGAAAACAACTGTGGTTGATGAGATGGATGCAAAAACCTTGAAGGCTGCTGGAGTAAACAATAGATCTCCTGCAGCAAGTGAGCAGGTAGTTACTGCCCCCAGAGATAAACGTCAGAAAGGCAAAAAGTTAATGAAAGACAGTTTCAAAGAGAAGCATTCTCTGAAATCTCTTACAGAGACAGGTCAAGCAGTGGGCAGCGATGAACTGAAACCAGACTTTGGCAATCAGGGTTTGGCAACTGAGCAAATTAGCCAGAGGTTATGTAATAATATTCCTGCTGAAAAAGCTGGTGAGAAGTCTCCATCTTCACAAGGGCCATCTAAAGCGTCTGCAGTGCAGGTTGAAGCAGCCCCTAAGGAATCACCGGCACCCAGGAAACGCACCGTTAAAGTCACTCTGACTCCTCTCAAGATGGAAAGTGAAAACCAATCTAAAAATGCACAGCAGGAAAGTGATACTGAAACTCAGTCTGCAGGGGCAGACCTGGCTGCTTTGACAGAGCCCTCCTCAGCTTCAGAAAGCCCAGAAGAGAACCCTGTAATTCAGGGAAGTCCAAATGAAGCGCCACCACAGGAATCTCAGAATAACACATATGAAAATTTGGCCATTCAGGATAACAGCTTGATGCTCCAGGATGGTGCTAAAGCTCAAGAAGAAGGCTCATACAAGCGGAGGTATCCAAGGAGAAGTGCTCGGGCCAGATCCAATATGTTCTTTGGATTGACTCCTCTCTATGGTGTGAGGTCCTATGGAGAGGAAGACATTCCCTTCTACAGTAACTCAACTGGCAAGAAGCGAGGGAAGCGGTCTGCAGAAGGACAAGTGGATGGAGCAGATGACTTGAGCACATCAGATGAAGACGACTTATACTACTACAATTTCACAAGAACAGTGGTTTCCTCAAACACGGAGGAGAGGCTCGGTTCCCATAGCTTATTCAGAGAGGAGGAGCAGTGTGATCTTCCAAAAATCTCACAGCTAGATGGTGTGGATGATGGAACTGAAAGTGATACAAGTGTCACAGCAACAACCAGAAAAGTCAGCCAGATAACTAAAAGGAATGGCAAAGAGAATGGGACAGAGAACTTAAAGCTGGATAGAACTGAAGAAGCTGGTGAGAAAGTGCAAGTCACCAAGAGCTCCACTGTCCACAAAACCGACCCCAAGATTGACAACTGCCACCCTGTGAGCAGGGTTAAAGCTCAGGGTCAGGACTCTCTGGAAGTGCAGCTGAGCTCGTTGGAAACGGGCCGCAGGGCTCATGCAAGCACACCTGCTGACAAGAACTTACTGGACACTTTCAACACAGAACTTCTGAAATCCGACTCTGACAACAACAACAGTGATGACTGTGGGAACATACTCCCTTCTGACATCATGGACTTTGTGCTGAAGAACACACCATCTATGCAGGCTTTGGGAGAAAGTCCGGAGTCCTCATCATCTGAACTCCTGACTCTTGGAGAAGGTTTAGGTCTTGACAGCAACCGTGGCAAGGATATGGGTTTGTTTGAGGTGTTCTCCCAGCAGCTGCCCACCACCGAACCAGTGGATAGCAGTGTCTCTTCCTCCATATCAGCAGAGGAGCAATTTGAATTGCCACTGGAGCTTCCTTCCGATCTCTCTGTTCTGACCACTCGCAGCCCTACAGTGCCCAGCCAAAATCACAACAGGCTTGCCGTCATTTCGGAGTCTTCACTTTCCTCCTCAGGAGAGAGGTCGATGCTTGCCTTGCCTTCCGCAGAGTCTGGGGAGAAGAGAGTGACAGTCACAGAAAAATCTGCCTCAGGGGAAGGCGATGCAGCTCTCCTGAGTCCAGGGGTAGACCCAAGCCCTGAAGGACACATGACTCCCGATCACTTCATCCAGGGTCACATAGACGCAGAGCATATAGCCAGCCCAACCTGTGGCCCTGTTGAGCAAGGCCATGGCAGCAACCAAGATTTAACAAGAAACAGCGGGACTCCAAGTATCCAGGTGCCAGTATCACCCACTGTTCCCCTCCAGAGCCAGAAGTATGTGCCAAACTCCACTGACAGTCCTGGCCCCTCACAAATCTCCAACGCTGCGGTGCAGACAACACCACCCCACCTCAAGCCAGCCGCAGAAAAACTTCTGGTAGTTAATCAAAACATGCAGCCCCTGTACGTCCTCCAAACTCTTCCCAACGGTGTCACCCAAAAGATACAGTTAACACCTTCTGTTAGTTCTGCGCAGAGTGTGATGGAAACCAACACTTCAGTGCTAGGGCCCATGGGGAGTGGGCTCACGCTGACCACAGGATTGAATCCGAGCTTGCCTCCATCTCAGTCATTATTCCCTCCCTCGAGCAAGGGTCTACTGCCCATGTCCCATCACCAGCATATACACCCCTTCTCCACACCCGCTCAGACAGGCTTCCCACCAAACATCAGCAGTCCTTCACCAGGTCTTCTAATCGGGGTGCAGCCACCTCCTGATCCTCAGCTCTTAGTGTCTGAGGCTAGTCAGAGGACAGACCTTGGTACTGCTGCTTCTACACCGGCTGCTGCCCTGGGCAAGAAACGGCCCATATCTCGTCTGCAGTCACGGAAGAACAAGAAGCTGGCTCCTTCTGCAACCCCTTCTGCTATAGCTCCTTCTGATATGGTCTCCAACATGACCTTAATTAATTTTGCTCCTTCCCAGATTTCTAACCACCCGTTGGATTTGGGAACCATTGCGAATTCAACATCCCATAGAACTGTTCCCAATATTATCAAAAGATCAAAGTCTGGGGTAATGTATTTTGAGCAAACATCCTTGCTTCAGCAAAGTGGGACCACTACTGCAGTCAGCACATCTCCCAGCATTATTGGTCCAGATGCCAGTCACCTCCCAGCAGGGCCTGTATCAGGCCTAACATCAAGTTCCTCAGTGCTGAACGTCGTATCCATGCAGGCCACAGCAGCCCCTAGTACTGGTGGGTCAGTTCCTGGTCACGTTTTGGGACAAAGTTCAGTAACATTAACAAGCCCTGGATTATTGGGGGACCTTGGTTCGATAAGCAACCTCCTGATCAAAGCTAGTCAGCAAAGCCTTGGTCTTCAGGAGCAGCACATGACTTTACCACCAAGTTCTGGGATGTTTTCACAACTGGGAGCATCTCAAACTCCGTCTACGGCAGCCATGACAGCTGCATCAAGCATATGTGTTCTACCCTCAGCACAGACAATGGGCATGACAGTCACTCCGTCATCTGCTGACCCAGAAGGCTCGTACCAGCTTCAGCACATGACACAGCTTTTAGCCAACAAAACCGGGGTTGCATCCTCCCAGCTGGACCTTAGCGCAGTTTCAGCAACGACGCAGTTGTCAAGCTTTCCACAGCTGATAGATGTTCCAAACAATACCGGACTCGAACAAAGCAAGGCTTCCTCGTCAGCGATGCATGCCAGTTCAGCATCTCCAGGAGGCTCCCCGTCACCTGGTCAGCAGTCTGCGAGTAGCTCTGTGCTGGGTGCCACAAAAATTAAGCCAAAAGTCAAACGCATCCAGCCACTGTTAGACAAAGGGAATGGAAAGAAGCACAAAACTTCTCATGTGTGGGCTGGTTCTTCTGAAGCTCGTGTTCCTGAAAAAGGGGCTGTTGCTGTACCCCAGATGTCGGCTACAGGGTAAGAGGAGAGTTTGGTTTTGCTCATCCCTGGGGTTTTGTAACAGTATGAGAGAATCTTGCGCTAGTTTCTCCAGCAAGTTGTGCAAGTCAAGGCAATTTGTGAAGTGCAACTTTTGATTCCGATGCAGTGTTGGAAGTGTGATCTGTTTCTCTGTACCTTAGGAGCTGTGTTGCTACTTGTGTAATTCTGCGGAACTGCCAAGTCCGTCATGGCAACTCCCAATGGATCCATTCTTGCTTTCCAGTCTCATTTATGGCACACATGGGTTGGCAGATATTTTGAATGTTCCCAAATCTTTTTCTTCCAGGACTCCTGCTGTGAAGGCAGATGCGCAGGATGCAGCCAGTGTAGATCAGCTGTTGCAGAAGCCACGTGGGCAGTCTGCAGGGTAAGGGATGAACAGACCTTTCTATGTGATTCTGCTCGCTTCAGCTGAAGGGCATTTGGATGGAGAATGCAGGAAATTTGGCACTCCTACTTAAAATGCCTGGGGAGCTTTCAGTGGGGAAGGTACAGTCACATTTAGATGAAATAGGGAACCATTTTGCATTAAGCTGCATGTAATTCTGGGAAGCTCAGTGCCTGCTGAGGAGATGCTCGTCCAGCGGTGTCTGATTGCGTGTTGGCCTACACCTTACTGCTGAGTGGGGCTGACACAGAGAGCGGGTCACAGGCTGTGTGAAATGAGGCTGCTGCCCACGGACTGATAGAGGCTGCAAACAGAAATGCTACTGAGTAGAATCTTTTTGTTTGCTCATTTCCAGCTGAATTGATGTCAGAACGTTTGATGTCAGAACATTTGATCTGGAAAAAGGTTCTTGTATCTGTCTAATTCTCAAGATTTCATAGACTACTGCTCAGGGTTGGTGAGGAAATAAGGCAGGTTGTTAGCTATTTTTCTCCATGTTCTCCTCCTTCCCTCCCAAGGCAACCAGCTGTTGTCTCAGAACCTCAATCAACACAGAACTCAATAAATGAGCAAGAAAATGCAGGTATGTCACTTCTTCAAAAACATCTAGTCTCGGAATTCTCCAGGACTGGGAAAGTCACGTTTGACGATTAGATTTTTGTGTTTGTCATTCTGTCAGGAAAAGGGTCAGAGCTATTAGCTTGTGTTATCCTTGCTATAATGGGAGGAAAGGTTTATTTGCTATTTGTAGATCTTGCACAAGTAGTTTTGTCTCTGTTTTTAGTTTGTGAGAATTTCAGCACTTGAGATTTCACACTCTAACTGCAGCACTCTAGATCTTTTTTCTTGGCTAGATTTGCTGGTGAAAAGGCAAGTCAGTAAGTTATTTTCAGTCGTGGAACACGAGGTGTAAAAATCATCGTTCTTTCCAATTCCCATCTTCATACTGGCTTCTGTCTTTTCTAGGCTCAAAAGCTCTCGAGGAAGAAGAGAGCACTTTCAGCTCCCCTCTTATGTTTTGGCTTCAGCAAGAACAAAAGAGGAAAGAGTGTCTTGGTGAGAAGAAACCAAAAAAAGGTTTGGTTTTTGAGATCTCAAGTGATGATGGTTTTCAGATCTGCGCAGAAAGCATTGAAGGTGAGAACCGCACAGTGTTGGGTGTACTGGTTTTAGCTGTCCTTACTAGAAGTAAAATCACTACTTCTGAGGACCTCTTATTTGCTTTATTTATAGATTAAAAAAAGAAAAAGAAGTCTCTTGGTTTACAGCCCTAGAACGATCCTAGTTCCTGATAATGTCTGGATTCTATTATTTTTCTTTTTATTTTGCAACATAATGTATTCAGTGGAATATATATATCACTGACTCATTTTGTTTTATCAATTGACCAATGATGTTGAACCATAGTTTGTCAAGAAACAGGCAGTGTGGATCACACAGTGAAGTATTGGGTGTCCAGACTTTTCCTCTAAACCAGCTGCTGAATACCCTGCCTTATGCCAATGTGAATTTTCAAGAGGATGAAAGCAGTTGGATCCAAGGATCTTAATTTATGGCCTGTGGAAAGTTGCAAACATCATATTCTCCCATTAGTTAATTAAATATGAGTATCCCAGCGCTTGGATACCCTGTCACCGTTTGTCATCTGTGTGTGTGCTGCAGATGCCTGGAAGTCGCTGACTGACAAGGTGCAAGAGGCCCGTTCGAACGCCCGCCTGAAGCAGCTGTCCTTTGCAGGTAACAGCCTGCACTGAGCACGGGAGAGCAAACAGATCTTTCTGTGAGGGCCTTAGAGTCTTAGTAGTTCCAATTAACCTGCTGTGGGCTTTATGGAGGGTAATTTCTTCCCAATGGAAGGATTAGAAACTCTCACATAGAATGCAGTAGCTAACACAGTGCTGCTGTGACAGCTGTGTAGTGTCCCAGCTCTTTGTGACAAGCTGCTGTGTCTTCCCGCTCTAAGTCTGCACTGATAATTAGTGTTTGTTGTGCTCTATTTCTTGTTCCAGGTGTGAATGGTTTGAGGATGTTGGGGATTATCCATGATACTGTTGTGTTCCTGATAGAGCAACTGTACGGAGCAAAGCACTGCCACAACTACAAGTTCAGATTTCACAAGCCAGAGGAGGCCAATGAACCTCCTTTGAACCCACATGGCTCTGCTCGGGCCGAAGTCCACCTGAGGCAAGTGTGAGCCTTGTCGGTATTGAGGTTAACGGCCCTTTGGCTCCACAACTAATGCTGTGGCAGGGCAGGAGCAACAAATCTCTGCAGCACTAAAGCTCTCAGTTAAATGTTAACAACTGGCACATGAAAATCAAACATTCAGCATCTTCAAATTCTGCACATTTTCCTGTGCCACTTTGTGGCCCTTTGCTTGGTTTAACAAAGCTTTCCTGGCTGCGGCTGTTACTGGAGGTTCTCAGAACTTACTGTGTCTACCCTGATGCACAGAGGCTTTAAGAGGACAGAGTAGGCAAGGTGTGAGGCAGTAAACATGTCAGACTGTTGTGGCAACCACATGTTTGTTTTCAGTCAGTAAAACAAACTCCTTTTGGTCTCTTTAAATTGCAGGAAATCTGCATTTGATATGTTTAATTTCTTGGCTTCTAAACACCGACAGCCACCAGAATACAACCCGAATGACGAGGAGGAGGAAGAAGTGCAGCTGAAATCAGCCCGGTATGCAGCAGGGCTTAAAGGTTCAAAGGGGAGAATAGTGTTGGGGTATTAAAATGAGCAGATTTGGCTTAGTTAAGGGTTGTGTGCTTTGAGGGGTATTTAAACATTGAAAGCTGCCAAGCACTGCCAGACATAGAGGTGACTTCTGCAATAACAAGAGAAGTGACAGCTGAAGGTGACCACCAGACCAGTCTGCCTTCAAATGCTTCTTTTCCTTGCTAATGTAAAACAATCTGATGAGAGTTTGAGGAGGAAAGGGAGGAAATGGTCTTTTACGTATATATATGAAAACACTGCATTAATTTTGATTATGTTCTCTGTAGGCTGCAGTGTCACAGTGTATAAATTACTCCATCTTGGAAAGTGCTTCAGATAATACATGGCACAGAGTCTCAAATACATGTCATCAGTTAGCAGTGCCTCTTTGTTCTAGGAGGGCGACCAGTATGGATCTGCCGATGCCCATGCGCTTCCGACACTTGAAGAAGACCTCCAAGGAGGCAGTTGGTGTCTACAGGTACAGTTTTGCTCTGGTGCCATTGCCCATAGGATAGGGGAAGGTGGACATTAGAAACCTGTGAAGCCAGACTGCAAAATTGAGGGGGAAAACAGGCTTGGGACTTCTTCCCTCTTCCTTCTCCCTGCCGAAGTTATGTATTTGAAAAGTAATCCTCAGCACAAACCACTTGCTCCTTGCTGGATTTACCTTGGCAATAACTCAGATGTGGGCAGAGTGACCTGTTGGTGTTCTTGTTAGTGCTCCCTTAGGGAGGGGTTAACAGTACCACAGTGAACCTTGTCAGAAACAGCCTGTTTTCTGCAGCCTTTGCAATCTGATGTTCTTGAGCTTTGGTTGTCTCGTTTGAAATAATTCGCTTTTCTTGTTGCATTTTAGGTCTCCTATCCATGGCCGGGGTCTGTTCTGCAAAAGGAACATCGATGCAGGTGAGATGGTGATCGAATATTCAGGCAATGTCATTCGCTCCATCCTCACTGACAAACGAGAGAAATACTACGACAGTAAGGTGAGTTTTGGGCTTTTGTAGATGTTCTTAAAGAGTTTGGGAGAGCTAGAAAGTGGCTGTGAAGGTAGGACAGGCCTATATGAAAATTCTGTTGGGAACATCTCAAACTGGGGTTACAGACTTCTTGGGCTATTGTCATTCTTGCTGGAGCTTTAGAGGCACTTCTCATTCCCTTCTGTGGTCTGGGCAGGGTCTCAGATTAGTCTCAGTGAATGTGGGGATGAAATGATTCAGGTGGGAGTGTGTGAGGCTCAGTGGGGAGAGGCTGCAGATGTTCCCTCAGAGCCAGCCTCAGAGCTGGGCTGTCTGCTGGAGTGGCTGTGCTGCCCTGCCTGCGCTGATCCTCCTCTGTCCTCCCCGCATAGGGCATCGGGTGCTACATGTTCCGCATTGATGACTCTGAGGTGGTGGATGCCACCATGCACGGGAACGCGGCCCGCTTCATTAACCACTCCTGCGAGCCCAACTGCTACTCCCGGGTCATCAACATCGATGGCCAGAAACACATTGTCATCTTTGCCATGCGCAAAATCTACCGAGGGGAAGAGCTCACCTATGACTACAAGTTCCCCATTGAAGATGCCAGCAACAAACTGCCCTGTAACTGTGGTGCCAAGAAGTGCAGGAAGTTTTTAAACTAGAACTTCCGTCAGCTGCAAGTGAGCCCTGCAGGGCCTGGGGTGAACCAAAGCTTCGAGTGAGCCCCTCCCCGGCCGCTCGGACGGGACAGAGAGGCCAGAAGCAGGAGTGAAGATGGACTGGGCTCAGGGACCTGAGACTGGCGGCTGTGTTTGTCCAAGTCCACATCTTCATGTCTCGCATGTGCACACTCACCCTTGAGAGAGACATGGGCGGCTGGAGAAGATCCTCAGCATGGTTATGTTTTTTGCTATTCTCATTTCCCCCCGCCCCCATATTTGTTTCTCAGCGTGGGGCTAATGAGTGGGAGAGGAGAGGGGAGGTCACCCCAGGCCCAGGCACAGGGCAGCAGTCATGGGTCGTGTCCCTCTCTGTCTCCTGGCTCAGAGCTCTCCTTCCGAGGGCTGAGTCAGTGGTTGGGTAGCGCAGTATTTGAGCTTGCCTCCTGGGGAGAAGGGCTGTGCCTCACCAGCAGCCTCCTGGGACTGCATGTCTGCAAAACACTATGTGTGAGTGGGAGTAGGTGCGCTGCCTGTGCAGGGCTCTGTGGCATGGGGGGTTGGCTTGGCTGCTTGTGAGGAGAGCAGAACAGAGCAGCCCACAACTAGACACAAGAAGACTTTGGCTGGCCTCTTGCTCTGAAATCTCTGCCTGAGAGCAGGGGAACTCCTGGCATTCTTTGGCAAAGAGGGCTTGTGCCAACAGGTGGGGCACTGTAAATCTTTGCCAGCAAAGGCTCCCGTTCACCAATGCTCTCCCTCCGCAGTCATGTGGGAGGGAAGTGGTCCTCTGGGTCCTGTCTCCAGTAGCTGGCTTCCTCCTCTGTCCAGCGAGCTCCTGGCACAGCCAGCCAGTGGTGTCTCAAGGAACCGGACAGAGGTCTCTAGGGAGAGAGGGAGAGAAGGAGAGTGCGAGCCAGCCCCGACCTTCGCCGCGCACCGTTGTAAAGCAGGAGCTAGGAAGGACTGGTGTGGAGGCACCCACTCTGCTCCGCCGCGCTGCAGTGTCCCAGGCCTGTGCGAGGCAGGCAGTGGAGTGACCCTGCAGCCAGGTGCTTGTCATGGTCAGTCATCTGGGTGTAGTCATGTTGTGTTCCCCAGAAAACACAGCAAGGGCACCAAAACAGAGCCAAAGCTCTCTGCAGAGGCAAGGCCAAGCGCCAGCCGGCCTTGTCCACGCAGCATCCCGAAACGCATAGGAAACAAGTGAGGCATTGGCACAGTGGATGAGGAACCAGGCCAGGTCTGAGCAAGTTGAGCGACACCACTGTCCTGGCTGGAGCAGTGTGAGTCCTCCTCCCCACGGGGTCTGCCCTGTGCCTCAGAGCAAAACCAGAGAGAGAGAAGTGAGAGACCCAAGCCTGACAGTGACAACATTGGATTCTGCTCTGTTCTGTTTACAGTTTAGTATTTAAGGTTTTATAAATGTAAATATATTTTGTATATTTTTCTATGAGAAGCACTTCATAGGGGAAAGCACTTATGACGAGGCTTTTTACAGTGGTATTATCCTAATTTAAGAGAATCTCTTTTTAATGATTTTTTTATTTTCATAGGACGGTTCTAGGAAATACCTGGCTGGACACAGTCTGAGCCTTTCTCCAGTGGGGGGGTTGCTTTAGTTTTGTTTTCTACTCTTGTTCTGCCTTTTTGACTTCAGTAACTGTCTCCAGGAGGGTTGGCTGGACCTTAAACTGTATTTGCCCGTAAGGACGGGGGCAGGAGGGAGAGCTGCCCGGCATGCTAGGAGTTTGACTCTGTGGGAGGACAGTGTGTGACTCGGGCAGAAAGTTTGATTCTGCCTTGCCCGCGCTGGCATCCCATGAGGGTTTAAAAAGGAAAAGCAAGACAGGATGAGACCTGACCCTCGATACCTCTTTGCTGGGAAGCCAGTCTGAGACACGCATCTCCTGCCACAGCCTGTCCTTCAAAGGCAGGAGATGGGTTTTTCTGCGCAGAAGGGAAAGCAGAAAGCGCCCTCACTTTTCCGAGCTTTCGTGGTGGTTAGGTTGCAGTCGTTACAGGAGCCACTCTTCCCGGAGCCGATGTATCCGAGGGCTGCTTTGAACTGGCACTGGCAGTTGGTGGGGAAGGGACTGGGAGTGCCTGCTGACTCCCCAGGTCTCTCAGAGGGGCATCACCAATCCACACCTCTCTGGTCTTGAGACTTCTTCCTCTGCCCTGAGAAGGAAAAGCAGCGCTCGGAGGTTCAGAACCTGCCGATTTCCTTTTGTTATTGCACTGTGTGAGGATAATTTGTTGGTAACTGTTGAAAGCGAAGTCACATTGACGCTGCATTTGTTACTGAGATGATTTGATGCACTGACAGTTTGGGAACGCACATACTTTGAGTAGCCCAGAGAGTGCCCACTCGGGGGATCTGGGCCCCGTGGCCCCGGGCATAGCTGCTCTTGGCCCTTTTCCTTCCGTTTCTGACGTGGGGCGGGGGCATAGCCCTCGCCATGGTGAAGCCCCTGAGTTTATCCCGGAGCTCAGCTACGCTGCGCTTTCTCACCCCTGCGCTGCTGCCGCCTCCCGATTTCCTGGCTGCAGGAGGAGGTTCCACTGGGAAGCGCTGCCCAGAGCCACCCCACATGGGGAGAAGTGTGAAGGAGGGTCGAGGGGAGCGCTGTGCCTCAGGAGTCCCCCAAGATCCAAGTGCCAGGCACCCTCCTCCCGCCGGGACCAGCCGAGCCAGCGGGCTGCCCGCTTTGCTGCTATTCCCGTTGCGGCTGCCTCGGCAGGAGCCGCTGTGGCCAGTGAAACTGTCTGTAACTCCGGGGAGCTGCCCCCGCCATGGCCAGCCCAGGCCTGTGGGGCAAGAGGCAGCAGGGCTGGGGCAACCAGGGCAGCTGAGCCCACCCGCCCTCGGCCCGGGCTGGCCAGGAGCACCCAGCTCCCCGTGTATGAATGTATATTTTATAAGGACTGACGCAGATCATGGTATCTGAAAATACTAAAAAAGGAACCTTAGGGCGTTTTTGGGGTTTTTTTTGTACAAACCGACATGGTTTTTTTAAAGGAGAAGCGGGTTATTGCAAAGGGCTGGGTATCTTTTCTTTCTGGTTTTCTTTCATTTCAAAGCAATACCAAGTTCTTCAGCAGGACGGTCTGTGCAGAATCATGCCATTCACCCATACACTGGTCCACTCTCAACACTTGCAAATTTTTTTATAACTATAAATACAATATATATAGGAACTAATATAGTAATGCACCGTGTAATGAAACCTAGTTCAGTATCAGTTCATGGCTTTTAATTCTCTTAACACTATAGATAAGGATTGTGTTACAGTTTCTCACGGCTCCGGGAAAGCCTTGCTGCGCATTCCCCACTGGCAGCCAGGGCCAGGAGCTGGGAGCGGGTGGTTCGGCCTTTCCTGGCCCTTCTTGTTACAGTCAGTACTTGTACAACTTGGTTTCTTCCTTTCCTTCCTCTCGTTTTGGTTATGAATGTTGGGGTACCACCTACATATAGGGAAAAATGTGCTCTGTGCTTTCCTGGTATCTTTTTAACAAGGTACAGTAGCTTCGTCTATCAGCCGAGAACTATACTTGTGGTGTTTCTTTTATTGAACTTACAGTCTCTTTAGTAACTACAGGTAGGTGAATAATTGTTTAAAAAAAAAAAAAGAAAAAAAAAAGCTCTGCAAAGGCAAGGTTATGTTCTAGAAATACATTTCTTGACAACTTATCATGTATAACAAAGGTTTTTTTTCTTGTGTTCTTCCAATCTACTGGTTGTTTGGGGGTTTTTTTGGTTTTTTGGTTTTGTTTTTTTTTTTTTTTTTAAAAGAGGAAACGTGTCTAAAGTACATCAGTGTTAACTCCCTGCCACAGGGAAGAAGGAAATACTTTAATAGTTTTAAAAAATGCTGAAAGCTCTGCAAAAGACTGAATGTAAAAATAAAAAGTGTACATAGTTGTAAAAAAAAAAAAACAAAAAAAGGAGTTTTTAAACATGTTTATTTTCTATGCACTTTTTTTTATTTAAGTGATAGTTTAATTAATAAACATGTCAAGTTTATTGCTGCAGAGGGCTCTCTCCATTTCTTCTTGAGAACTGAGGAGCTGCTACTTCTCGAGGACACTCACAAGGCATGGGAGCCCCTGGCCAGCACCAGAGACTGCACAGGGTGTTCAGTGAGGAGCCCTCAGCTCCAGTGTGTGTGCGGGTCACCTTGGGCCGCTGTCGGGGGGCACTGGCCAGGCGGTGGGGCCTCACACCCAGGCTACGATAGGACAAGGCAGGGTGAAGTGGGGCCGGCAGTGTGAACATTAACCGGGCTGTGGCAGCCTAGTTGTGCCTGCAGCCCCATCACAGGCCTCAGTGACACAGCACCATGGCCACGGTGAACGACAGGGCCGTCCTGCAGACTATCTTTAACCCCAGCACCCCTTTTGGGGATATCCCAGGGTTGGATGAGGAGGAGAAGGATGTCCAGGATGAAGGTGAGTGATGCTGCGCCAGGTTCTCGCTGGAATTGCCAGCAGGGTCCCCGTGGGGCAAGCAGACGGGCAGGGAAGGAGGCTCCGCAGGCTGGGAGCAGTGCCGGCTTGAGGCTGGACGTCAGCACCCTGCCCTGTGTCTGTTCCCTTCCTGGACAGGGAGTGTAGGGTGGCAGTGGGACTGGGCCCTGTGGGTCGTCCTGGTGCCACCACTTCCCAGTGAAGGTCTCCAGTTTACACTGCAATAGTGGAAGCTTTTCCGTTGGAGCTGCTGGATCAAGTCCGGGAGCTGGAGCTGCAGGGGGTTTCTGCGGCTGAGTCAGGAGACATAAGCACGGCCCTGGAGCGGTTCAGTGAGGCCATTCGCCTGCTGCCTGAGCGCGCCTCGGGCTACAATAACCGGGCCCAAGCTCTACGCCTGCGTGGGGACGTGGCAGGTGAGCAGCATAGGTGAAGGTGGTCCCCTGGTACCCCAAGCCCCCACCAATGCCTCCCCTCGTTGCCAGGTGCCCTGCAGGACCTGGACGCTGCCATACGCCTGAGCCGCGGCCGCGGGCGTGCCGCCTGCCAGAGCTTCGTGCAGCGTGGCCTCATCCACCGGCTGCAGGCACAGGATGAGGATGCCCGGCGGGACTTTGAGCACGCAGCGCGCTTGGGCAGCGCCTTCGCCCGACAGCAGCTCGTGCTTCTCAACCCCTACTCTGCGCTCTGCAACCAGATGCTCTGCGAGATGCTCGGTCGGCTGCGCAACCCCAGTGGCACTGGAAGCGACTGAGATGGGCAGAAGATGGGCCGGGCAGCGAGTGGGCTGGGTAGAGCCGCGCTCCTGAGCTGGCCCAGGCAGACGTCCTGGCGGCCAGAGAAGGTCCACCTCAGATGCCAGAGCTCCTCTTCCTCCTCCTAGCTAACAGCCAGGGACTGGAAAGTACCAAACCACCTTGCTGTGTTTGTCTCACTCTGCTCCACTTCCAATAAATGTCCCTCTGTTCCCAGCACCTGGGCTCTGCTTGTGACATTGCAAGCATTGTGGTGTGATTCCCAAGCGTGCACAGCCCCGGTGAGATGAGTGGCCTGGTGGGTGCAAGTCTGGGCCCCCTTCCTTGAAGAGAGGAGATTGGAGGCACGGAGGCGCGCATACCCTGTCCTGGCTGGGCAGTCTCTGGCCGCTCTCTCAAGCGGCGGGACTGACCCCGCGGCTGCGCGCAGCAATCCCGCTCGGGGAGGGCGGCGGCGGGGGACCGGCGAGAGGGATGAATGCTCGCAGCCGTGCTGGGCCCGCCCCTGCGCCGCATGCACTGCCCTGCGTGCTGGGGCCCAGGCGCAGAGCCGCACTGCAGACTGGGCTGGACACAGTAGCAGCAATGCTGCAGGTAAGGTGCGACTGGGCCACGTCCGCCGACCCTGCTGTGTGCTGGAACACCGGGGCCCAGCGTAGTGGACGCCCCCATGTCCCTGCTCTAGCTGCCTCTCTCCTAGCGCTGAGCACGGCTGATATAACATGCGGTGTCCCAGGGGCTGGCCGGGGGCTGCCCTTTCCCTCCTGCTACTACTGCTGCTCAGCCTCCTGGCGCTCTGCTTGGCAGGTGAGGCTGTGGTAGGGTCCGGTGCATGACTCCGGGAGCAGGACCCCTGCCGCAGCTCTGATGTACCATGGACTCTCTGGCAGCACTGGGGGAACTGGACCCCACCACAGATGGGCAGCCGCGAGCAGTGTGCACCCTGCAGGAGGGAGAGAGTCGTATCTTCACCTGCTGGGTTCCCCGGCCAGTCCCTGGTGCCACAGTGGCCTGGTACCTCAACGGTCAGAAACAGGAAGTCAACCTCTCGACTGCGGACACTGCCAGCACCCTCACCCTCACCGGCCAGCGCTCCGACCACCAGCTCAACTGCTCCCTGATCACCCCGACCTCCAGTGAGACCTACAACACCTCCATCCTTCTGACCGTGCAGTGTAAGGTCCGCGGTGCCGGCCTGCTCCAGACCGGGATGTGGGGAGGGCGTGTGGGGTCCCATCTGGCTCGGGCAGGACCATAACCCGCATCCATCACAGCCATAGCAGGGCAGCATCTTCTCAGTTCTGTGCAAACGAGGTAGACAAGCGCTCCTGGACCCTGGCGAGACAAATCTTGCTCCCAGCTGTGTTGCCTCCATCCCTCCTGCCCATCTCACTGCCTGTTTTTTACCCAGATAAGCCGGAGATCCTGGGGGAAAGTGCCCACTACCAGGAGATTGAGGGCACTGGCCTTTTCCTGGTGCTCTTTGTGCTGGTGCAAGCCAACCCACCTGCCAGCATCATCTGGGTGGACCAGGATGGGCATGTGATGGGCAACACCTCCAAGTTTCTCCTCCTGGATGCCATGGGCTACCCAGGGCTGGCCAACCACTCACTCCACATCCATCTCAGCTGCACAGCTGGAAACCTCTCCGTCAGTGCAGCCAACAGTGCGGGCATCACCACTGCCTCCCTCCTTCCAACAGGTAGCTGTTGAGTGGTGGGCATGGTGCAATGGCCTCGTGGAAGGGTGCTGAGGGGTCTGCGCTGCCTGTGCAGGTCTGCTGAATGCCCGTGTGGAGCTGCCTGTCCTGGGTGTTGTCATTGGAGCAGCCCTGGCCCTAACCGCCCTGCTCAGCCTGGGCTCCTGTGCTGCCTGCCTGGCATGCCGCTTGCCCAAGCTTCTGCGAGGTCCGGGGCAAGCAGGAGGGAACAGCCCACCCAGCCAATGCTCCCACTGCAGCAGCTCTGAGCCCCCACAGCCCCAGGGCACATGTCTGCCCCGCCAGACCCGGTCCCTGCCACCCAACCTGCGCCTCAGTGACCTTGCACAGGAAGATGGAGGTAAAACCCTGATGTGCCAGTGCAGCAAGACATGTGGGACCCGAGGTCCTGCCTGGCTGAGGGATAGATGTCCTGGCTCTCATCCCTTTGCTTCCCTGCAGCTTCCCCCAAGGATGCAGGAGCCAGTGCCAGGGGAGAAGAGAGTGCCCTGCTGGGACTGGAAAACTCCCTGGTCCTTGGCAAACTTGGTAAGGGGAGAAGGTGGGCGAGCAGCCCCAAAAGATGTGTTGTGGGACACTGAGCTCCGTGGCTGCCCCAACAGGCAATGAGTTCTTTATCCTGCAGGTTTCGTCCAGCTCCCCATGTCCGGGCGCATCTACAAAGTGCCCAGCATGAGCAGTGATGAGATCTGGCTGTGAGCTGCACTGTGGGCTGCCCAGGTACGTACCAGCCCCTGGAGCCACGCAGCCGAGGGTGCCAGGAAGGCCGTGATGGGAAGCGGGAGCTGACCAGCCTCAGCTTTGTGCTATGCTATGCAATGCAGGGCTTGGGAGCTGCACTGTCAGCCAAGGCGTGGTTTTATGTAGTCCATGAACTTTACCAATATTCTGTTATGATCAAAATGCATCAAAGCTGTTTATAGCCAGCCTCCAGCACTGTGATTCCTCCTGGGGTAAAGCCAAGCACCAGCTTTGCTTTAGTAGGTTTGTGACTTGCTTGCTGCATGATCCTCTCTGCCCCTCCCTGCTGCTGTGGCAGATAGGTGGGAGGGTCAGTGGAGCAGGGGCTGGGGAGAGCCATCCCAACAGCAATAAACTAAATTCAAGCATCTCTGTGGTGCTGCACAGGTTATTCCTGCTTGGCAGGAGCTAAGGCACTGTTTTCAACAGGAAAGGGGGTTCAATAATAAGGAGCAGAGGAGATGCAAGCTCTGACCTGGAGATCTTGAAACACCCTGAGCAGATCTGAGTGTTGTGTCTGAGTGTGGAATTTATTCCTGTTTGCTCCAGCCCTTGTAGTGTGTGCTCAAAGAGCCTCTGCTCTGCAGCACCTGTGGCACAGAGAGCCTGACACTGGGAAAGGCTGGTTTAATGCTGAACTCCTTGGGAACAAGTCAAAAATGGAGCCATTAGGCAACTTCTGCAACAAATACGGTGAGTCAAGCCCTACTCCCTAACACAGAACAGCCCAGCAATGTCTCTAAGACCAGACAGGCTTCTGATTTGCTGTGTGACATCTCCCAACCTGCTCTGGGTACACCTCAGTGTCCAGCAGCAGACGGTGATCCAGGAGATGAGGCTTTAATGTGAAGCATCAACTAAAGCTCAACAACTCTGCCTCCGCCGCTTCTGAGCGTGGGTTGGATGGTGGGCTCCTGCCCTTCTGCCCATCAGCCAGGGGCTTGAAGTGCTGCAGGGAAAAGAACATGCTCATGCAAAGATTTGACTCCCACTGCTCAGAGCACACACATACATCTGAATGCACTGGCCACATAGGCTCTGCGTGAGTTGAGTGCTCAGCAGTCATCCCAAGGAAATGCATTCTGACTTGTGTTGGGCTATTGAACAATATGGCACCTCAGCCCGGAGCGCAGCCTAGCTCCCTGTGTCAGGGAGAGGCACCAGGGAGAGGAGGAGTTGAGAACACATTCTCTGGGGCCCACCAGCCCTTTGCACACTTCCATTGCACCACAAAGCCAAATGTGAAGGGAGCAGCTGGGCAGTGCTGCTAGCTGGGTGAGCAGCACGTAGATGGAGCTGCATACCTGCGAGTTCTTGAACTCCAAGAAGAGGGAGAAGAGGACATGCAGAGGGTGGATCCGGCTCTTGTACACGGGGATGTCCAGAATGGCTGCGGGCAAGATCAGAAGTGTGTGAGGGCACCTGGTCTGCATTGCCCCACACAGAGCATTGTCAGGAAGGGCTGAGCTCCCCACTGCCCACCGTCACCTGGGCCTCCATGCACCAAAGACTGCAGACCTCTGTAGTACAAGAGCCCACCTCCCACTGAAGCAGCACGGAATAATTCCGACTCCTTGGGGCTGAGCCTAAAGCTCTCTCACTTGCAGTGAGAGTGCCAGGCCAGCATCACATTGTGTCAGCAGCACAGCCTCCCCAGCTCACCGCAGATCATGTCGATGTATTCGGCAAGGTCACAGCTCATCTCCGCAGTCGGAAGACCCACCTGGAACAGACAAGACTGTCAGATCTGCTCCCAGACCGCAGGAGCCTGGGAGCATACAGAGGCCACTGGGGCAGCAGCTGAGAATTCCAGTGTTGGGCTGCTCCCCAACTTCTGGCAAGGGTAGAGTTGTGAGGAGGAACAAACCCAAGAGGACTGGGCTGTGGGATGGAGCAGGCACCCAGCTTTCATGGCAGATGGTTTCTAAGACCATGTGCTGAGCTAACTACTGGTGACCCAGACAATATACCTTTCCCAGGAGCTCCTCAAATTCTGGTGACCATTCCTGCATGAGGGTCTCGATGTCAGGCATTGGCCTGCCAGGGGAGAGAAGAACATCAACTTCAGGATCACACACAACCTTCCACTGCCAACATCAGGGCTCACCTGGAGTAATGGACTGTGGCAGGAGGTTTGCAGCGATGCAATTCACTAATACTTTCAATCCAGTTCTCAATGGCTTTGGGGTTCTTTTCTGCACTCTCCAAACTCTTCACTTTTATCTGCTGCTAAAAACACAAATATAAAGCTGGAAGTGTTTCATGGTGTTTTGGGGCCTTTTGGGAAACCTGCATTCACTCCTGGTGAACCAGGCCTTCTCTCTTTCCCAGCTGCACTTTACCAACGGATTTCTGCAGGCAAAATGCTGACTAAAACTTGGTATGAACAACCAAAAGGAAATAAAGCATCACCTGAAGAGAACAGACCCAGAGTTTGTATCAAAACTTGACTGAAGCGAGGCTCAGATCCACTGCAGTTTAATACTGAGGATTAAAGCAAAAGGTCTAGTTTTGCTGCTTTTAAAATCAAGTTCTCAGCTGTAAAATGCCATGGTTTTACTCCAGGAAATGTGCAGCAAGTGTGACCTCCCTCTCCCTGACTCACTGTGATATTGTGCTGCTTGGAGTTCTCTGTCAGCCAAAGGGAGAGCACGGTGGGATCCGACTGCTTGGTTGAGGGCTCATCCAGGACCAGCAGGCCAAGGTTGTCAGGCTTGCCATCGGGACGAGGAACCTGCAGGAAAACAGAGCCCTGTTCTCTGTGGAGTCCAGGGCAGGTTTGTACAGAGCCTTTCTGTGGGCTCTCTCAGATGTGCATTCTAAGTATGGTGCTGCCTGAAAAGCACACGGTGTTGGAGAAGGAAAAACCCAGCCTTTGCCCCAAGTTACCCAAGTGCTGTTTGAGAGGCAACCAAACCACCAGTGTAGTTTTCCAGGTCTCTGCCTGTCATGTCTGACAGAGCAAGGACAGACCAGATCCCAGGCTGCACGGCCTGGCTGCCTACGTGCTCTGACCCTGCGTTCTGTTTCGGTCCATGGGGCAGGACGGAGAGAGGAACCTGAAGAAAATGTACCTTTAGGAACGCATCGATGTCTCCAACAGCAGGAATAAAGTCTGGAATAAAAGGCTGCAGCTTGTGCTCAATCTCTATTGTTTTGGGAGCGTACCTGGAAAAAAAACACCACCACAGCATGGGTGACTAGAAATTGTGCTGCAGTAATTGACACAAAGGAGAGCCAAGAGCATGCTAAAACCCTTCCACTCACCTCTTGATGTATTCAAAGAGATCTTTGATTTCAGAAGACACTTGCAGGTAGTCAAAATCTGCTGGATTGAAGTCACTAAAAAAAGGAAGAGAGTAGTGGGAAAAGATTAACAAATGGCAAGTTCTGTACAACAGAAACCAGGCCCCAGCTGGGGCAGACAAATGTGGGAAGCTGAACCACCAGACAGTAAGTCCTCTCTGGAAAAAACTTCTTGCACAGGGAAAGCACTATTGGGCCCCGTTTTGCCTTGGACCTGCTGGCCAAGAAAAGCACCTGAATGATGGACATCTGGGATCATTCAGTCCCACACAGGGCTGTCAAAAGGGGGCTAAGTGCTCTGCACAAAGGCAGCAATAGGACAGCAATTAGGGGGTCAGCAATAGCTTTGAAGCTGAAAATGATGGAAAAGGAGAAGAGTTATCAGGATCTGAGTGACAGCTTCGAGATGGTCCTTCCCTTTTCCGGACTTCTGCCAGTCCGGCCTGGCTGTCACCTTGAGTCATTCCAGCTATGCCTCTCCTGGGCACAGCAAACAAGCCCGGGACTGGTTCACCACCTGGAGAAACCACCACCCTGGACCATGGGGGACGAGGAGGCAGGAGCTGCCTGTCCCCACGCCCACGACTGCTCACCCTCGTGGGATCAGGGGAAACCAGTGGAGCCAACAGGGCCCGAACGGCACCCACCAGCCTCAGCCCCTGCCCCTCTGGCCAAGAACACCGCTCACCCCTCCAACGCGGTCCCGTGCTCCTCCGAGTCCTCCTCCGAGTCGCTCTCCGAGGAATCTTCCTCCGAGCCCTCATCATCCTCGTCGTCATCCTCGCTGAGGGTGACAGGGCCGGGGAGGTGTGCCGCTGCCTCCTCCTGGACGAGAGAACCGGGTCTCATGGGATATCACGGAGTCTCACCGGGCCGGCCCCCCGCCCGCTGCGCTCGTACCTTCTCTCCGCTGCCCCGATCGCCGCTCCCGCGCTCGGCCGCTCCGAGAGACAAGCCGGGCTGACAGGAGTCCCGCAAGCGGCCCGCGCCCCCCGCCCGCGGCGAGTGAGCTGCGGGAGCGGCCTCAGGCAGCTCCAGGCTCTCGTCGTACGGCTGGTTCTCCACCGGGCGGGGCTGCGCCGAGAGGCAAAATCAGGGGCGGCGCGGCCCGAGACGGCCCGACGCCCACATCCACCGCCCGCCGTGTCCTGCCACGCTGTGTCCCGCCACGTTGTGTCCCGTGCCCTACCTCCGCCCGCGCCCCCGTGTCCCGTTCTGTCCCGCCGCATCCCCCGTGTCCCACCTCCGCCCGCCTCGCGTCCCGCCGCGCCGCCGCCGCCG
>VWPU01020436.1:0-20160 GCA_013398955.1 Callaeas wilsoni
TCACCCCAAGACACAGGCACACAGGTGTCAAACCCCGAGAAAGTCCCTGGTTCACAAAGCCACGCATGAGAGAGATGCTGCTGCACTCCAGCTTTTTCTTTTAATGCTCCACATTCCAAAAATGATCCAACTGCAAGGGAAAAACTCCATATTTTTAACTGAGAACAGAGCTATGAAGACAGACATTGATTCTATTAAATGTTCGCGAGCATCTTTGAATTACTTTTTTAAAAAAAAAACCAGCAACCCCAAGATCACCATAGGCATGAAAAATATTTTTGGTTTTGCTTTTTATTTATCTGAAGCAGAAAAACTACTGTAACACCTGCAGGCAACTAATCAGCAAACAGCAGGGCACTAAAAGCTTTTAGAGCTTTGGTCCAAATAATTATAAGGTGTAAGGATTCAGAACAGACCAAGAAATCAGGATTTTATCGTTGCCCTCAATTTGTGGATAATCTAGAATATGCTCATTCACACCTGTGCAAACCCTACCCATTTCTAGGAGGCAAAATGAAACTTTTCCTAAGGAATAGGATTATTAATTTTGCTCCCATTTACAAACAGCTGATTTTCTGAATGCTGCAAGGGTATGACTTATTAAAGCTGTACACCCACAGCCTAATTCCTTTCCAGGACAATTTATCCCTCATTCAGTACTTCCCACCATTGCAGGCAATAAAAGCAATTTAAATCCCTCAAATTAAAGAGAACAGAAATTCTCCATGGGTCGCTTATAGATATGTTCAAAGTAGAGAGCTCTTTATGAGGCACTGGGAGACCTCTGGGATTCCACCAAATTGATCCCATATCACAAACACTTTAATTTAATGTACCTTTTGCTGCTCACTTTTAATGAAGTGATTATAAAAAGGGCATCTGACTTTATTAAGCATTAACCTTGCTGGCTGTTGGGTAAATCAGGAGATCAAAGAACTCCAAGGTCTCTAAATCCAAACAACTCCTTTGAAGAAAGGACGTGTGTGACCGTTATTAGTGACTATTATTATCAGTATTATTAACTAAAATCTCATCTTTGCAAGGAGAAGGAAGGAATTTTGTCCTCCTAGAAAGTCTGTAAAAGAAGCTCACAAAATATGGTGCCCAGAGCTGTTCTACCAAGTCTGTTTTCAGTGTTTTCCGTGGAATTTGGTTTCTGAAGATGGGACAGAGTCCATAACATTTATGCCAAAATCACACCAATATGGAACCAAAACAATATCTGCTTTGGGTAAATATATCTACTTTGGAGATATCTAGGTAAAATATAAGCATAATATTTAAAAAAAAAAAAGCATTTAAAATGTGTTAATTTAAATAGTACATGAGATGCATAGTAAGCAGCAAGAATCAGTAAAAGGGGACAATACACACCAGGAAAAAAACTAAAATCCAGGATAATGGCATCTGAACTAAGGGGAAAAAAACCCCAGGTCTTTCCCTTAGAATTCCTTGACTAAAAACCCCAAAAAATCTAAAGCCTAAACAATTTTTCACTCGGGGTTTCAGTCAGCAGAGGATCCACGCTGCAGATCCTGGGAGCTCTGGAGAAGAGCCTCCCCTGACTCTGAATTCACACCTGGCAGCTCATTTTTGTCACTCAGAGCTGGAAAGTTCACTGGGAGATGAGCTCAGGCAGCTGGGGCTGCCCTGTCCTGCAGCAGCCCCGGAGCAGCTTTTCCCAAAGCCTGGGAAGGGGTGGCAGCAGCCTCGTGCCCTCATGTGCCACAGGATGTCCTTGAAATTAAGAAAATCTGCAAGAACACCCTTGAGGCAAGTTCTCAGCTTTGTAAATAGCAAGATTCAGGCACTGGCTGCCAATTCTGGGTCTGGGCTGGTCCAAGACAGAGAGAGAGAAAATTTACTGTGCAAATTTACTTTATTTATTGCACTGTTGGTTCCTCTTCTGCTGATTGGGGCAGCTGGAAAAATGGGACTGGGCCTCAACCACCAGCATTCACGTGAGCACGGCCACTGATTTCACAAAAGTACTAATTAAAAATATCAAGTGCTGCGTGTTTAAAGGAAAGGTCAGAATCAGTGCCAAAAAAAAACAAGCCTACAAAAAACACCTGAAAGCAAAGGAACCACGCCAAAAGAACTCAACAAGAAGACAAAAAAAAAAAAAATCAAAAAAGTATTTTTTGCTGAGGGTAATTTGTCCAAAGGATCCCAATAGGAGCTCTGTAAATGAGCCCATGGAATGCTGTCACAAAGCCAAGGCCATGGGCTTGGATCTCCTGCCAGTTTGGAACTGAGAGCCTGAGATCTGTCATTAAATGGTGCCTTCATTTCTTTATCTGAATTCTATTATCCATGAGAAGGTCGCTGTCACTTTTATTCTATGTCACATCTCAGCCACCACTTGTTGATGAATGTCTATGAATGCAAATAATCCATGTAAAATGCACAACAAAAAATAAGATATTAATGTTAATGAATTCTGGACAAAGCTGCCATGTAATTAATGAGATTGATTTTTCTTTCCCGTGTGCTCAATTTTGTATTTAACAATAGTATCAGAAAACATTAATTTTGGAGAAACAAAAGAGGAAGCAAAGGGAAAATAGGAAATGTGACAATTATTATTTGAAACAAATTTTATTTTGACGAGGGAAAATTTTTATCCCTCTCAGTATTAACCATAAATTCGTGGTTAATGTTTCAAGCAAGAAATCATTTTGATTAAGAGCCACACACAGCAAAAAAATTAACAGAATAATTACAGCCTTTTTATTCTATTATTAAGCAGTTAACATTATGTAGCCCTTAAAACGTGCTGGCTTCTAACAAGTAGGACAAGGGGAAACAATTTTAAGCTGAAAGAGGAGAGATTTAGGTTGGATATTGAGAAGAAATTGTTCCCTGTGAGGGTGGGGAGGCCCTGGATGTGTCCCTGGACCCCTGGAAGTGCCCAAGGCCAGGCTGGAGGGGCTTGCAGCACCCTGGGATAGTGGAAGGTGTCCCTGCCATGGCAGGGGTGGAATGGGATGGCCCCTTCCAATCCAAACCATTCTGGGATTTGAGCATTAATAAACCAGAAATAGAAAAAAAAAAACAAACTCCAAACCCACTTGAAAAACAATGAAGAACTCCATGCTTCACATTCACACCAGGCAGAATTTAATCCTCTCACTCAAAGCTTAAATAGGCACAGGTTTTTCCCCTTATCCAATTGCATCTCTATCCTAAATGCACCGAGATTCCCACAGGAATTTTACTGGAAGTAAAGGTTTGCAAACCCTCAGTGAGAATTTCTTCTGAGGTTGTTTCGAGGGAAACTTAACTCAAGAATTTCCATCACATCTCAACTACAGCCAAACACATATCAGAGCAACACAGAAATTATTAATAAGGTATTTCAAATTCATTGTTCTCTGGAAAGGAACAGCTGCCCCTGGATCCCTGGAAGTGCCCAAGGCCAGGCTGGACGGGCTTGGAGCAGCCTGGGACAGTGGAAGGTGGGAATGAGATGGGCTTTAAGGTCCCTTCTGACGTTTTTTAAATTTCCTCTGCTCTCTTTCTTGACTTTACAGAAATCTGTGCAGCCGTTTAAACTCACACTGAACAGGTGGCTATTTCGTTGTCTTTGAGATGCTGATTTGATGCTGATCAATCTGTTTTCTTTCCACTTAATGCTCTTTAATTCAGCTAAAAGCAAGGTGTAGCCTCTCAGTGAGTGCTTTTAGTACTGCAGAACCATTCGTACCCAAAAAGTAACAAATCTGCTGATTCAAACAGTGGCAAAAATTAAACAGGGAGGGTTTTACACCAGCAGAACTCCCCTTTCCCATCTTCCTACTACAGCTTTTGGTGAGTTTATCTTCCACAGAGAGGTTATGATTGATGTGTAGGACAGAGCTACCAAAACCAGTTCCACCATCCTTATCAGTGTTATGAGAAAAAAAGCATATTTTCATAGCATAGACTGTGCTTTTGGAACAGTTATTGATTTGTTTATTGCTTGTCTGGTTATTACTAAGTAATGATTCTTGTATAACAGGATCATGGAACCCACTGAACCCTGACGAGAGTCTCAAATATCTCTGACAGAATATTTATACGAAGAATCAAAAGAAAAAGTTGTCACCATGCAGAATGTTATCCACAGAAGTGATGTAATGAAGGACAAATGTTTCTGCCTTCCCAGAACTAGGGAGCATTCGAGATTTAGCCAAAATTAGTCCAGCTCTGCTGTGGGAATTAACCAGGAAATTCCTGCCTTGGAAATTCATGGACAGCACCCAAACAGGGATCCAGGGAAGGAGGATCACATTTTTTAGGCCCTAATGAAAAACTTGTTTTCTTTTTTATTCTCCCCCCACATATAGAGAAATGCTTAAAAAAAGGCTTAAGAAGTTCTGAACATGCTCAATCATACACTTGAATATTTTTAAAGACGAGAGGTATCTAAGAGGATAATTAGCTGTTAATGCTGATATGAGGAGGAATAAAAAGGGGAGGTTTGGGGTATGGTTCCAAACCCCGAGGTGCTGGGAATGATGGAGATCAATCACCTGGATGCAGAGCAGTTTGGTACAACCTGTGGAATTGTCTGGGGCTGGGATCAAGTGTGCTCTGCTCTGGAAAGGATCACCTGGAGAGTGGAATAGAGAGGAGAGCAGGGATGCAGCCCACAGGCACAAAACGTGTGTGGAAACAGAGCTCTCACAGCCCTGACTCAGCAGGGTCAAGGTGGAAACAGCCCCACGTCCAGCATCTCATCCTTAAAGCTCCAAAGGGCACATCATTCAAATTCCCACTCACAACCCGTACTCCAAACGAGGGGCAAGGAGGGAAAACATCATTAGAAAGCATGGAAAATCCATTTCTGGTCTATTTTTAAGGTGAAATGTTTAAAAGCAGATGTGATAAGCAGTTCCAGAGCAGTGATTTGCTTCATTAATGTTTGATTGGGAGGCAAGAAGTCCAGGCAGGACTGGGACATTGGTGCTCAGGGGAATGAAGTGACAGGCACGACTGTCCTCACATATTCACACACATAACCCTCATCCATAATTAAGAGAATTAAAATCTACATCATCCATGAGCAGAAATCTTAAAATATTCTAATTTTTTTTTTTTTTTTTTTGGAAGAGAAACAACTTTGGTAAAAGTTTGTAAGTCAGACTGAAACATTCCCAAGAACATTTGCAATTCTCCTTTCTATAATTGCAGTACCCAAACGCCAGGTTTGCCTCCCATTTCCAGTCCAGTGGTGCATGAATTATGCTCATTAATCTTCTATCTGAGAGCTTTATTACTGTTTGCTAGGTGGGAATTGACACCACAAAGATGTTATAAATTAGAGGAGAGGGCTGGTTGGAATTGCAGCTTTCCTGGGCCTCGTACCGAGTCATATCTGACACCAAAACGTCTGCAGAAATATCTGTGGTAACCTGCCTGCACCCCCCTTTAATAGATTTATATTAAACCTTTAGCATTACATAAAATATTCATGTCTGAAACATGGGACAATGTTTTCTCCCTGGAATCAACAGGTAAATAACGTTCTATCCATATTTGTTAGCAAAGAGATCACTCACAATTAATATATTTGGGGAAATATCTGCAACCACTTCTTGGCTGAAGTCGGCACAAGATGCTACATTTGTGTTAAAATCATTTTACTCACAGGAGTGTTCTCAGAGGTGCACAGAGAAACCACCAACTCTTATTTTTTCCTTCAGCTTCGTGTATTTAACACAAGTCTTTAAGCATGGCATTTCAGTAATAAAAGATCAGAGTGTAAGTAAAGAGCTACGGATTAATTCTTTGTCCAAACTGATGAGTATTTATTTCCATGTGTACTTGAAATATCTCTCATCCAGAAAGGGTCTTCAGGTACACAATTACAAAAATCAAGTTTGCCATAATTCTTAAACATTACTGATCTCTGCCTGTTAACTTTACCAAGAAAAGAACAACCAGAATTGGTTCTTTTCTGAAGAAGGGTAAATCAAATCATGCCTAAAATATTAACAGTGGTAGCAGTTTACAAAGACAACCCTTCTCTGGATGTCAATGCTTAGAAATTCAGGGATTTATATTTACCATCTCCACTGGTTTTCTGGAATAATACCAGTTATCCCATCATGAAGAACAGGTTATCTTTCCAGTTTCCTGCTTGGTCATCTAATTCCAAAAAACAAGCCTGGAATGGATTCACGATGTGAATTTTCCTCTCCAGACTTTTTTCCTGTCGCGTATTTCTTCGCTGATCATTATAATTCATCTGAACATGACATTTAACTGAAATCTGCTTGTGTTGGGAGAATGATTTATATTCATCCTCAAAAAAACCATTAGAATATTGAGAAAGCAGTGGTTAAAAAGCCCTGATTGACTGAGGCTTGCAAGGAAGGGTTTATTCCTTGGACAAATTGGTGGGATAGGGAAGGCAACACGATCTTTACCCATTTCACACCACTGCAGCACCAGTTTCTAATACACTGGAAGCTTCAGGGGTTTTATTCTTCAGTAAATCTTCCGTTTTTTGAAAGATTATGGCCCAAATTCTAATCGGGGGATTTGATGGCTGGTGGGATCACAGCGAAGGCCTGGTGATGAGCCTGGGCCTTCCTCAGGGGGCTGATACTCAAAGTGCTCCACCTATTTATGCCTTCCCCTTGAAAAACGGGAGCTGGACACATTTATTCAAGGAAAAGGCAGAAATGGGCGATAAAATCAAGAGAAATATTGTTTCAGTAACTCCAGAAGAAGATCAGTTTTTTCAAGGAACGCGTCTAACAGGAAGAAATACCGTTCTCTGCTGGCAGCCTTCCTCTTGCAGTTCTCAAGGACAAAATCCAAGCAATTCATCTGCAGACTTCAGACATTAATCAAGAGAGACACGGTTTCGTAGAAGATGTAGTCTAGACACTGACAATCTTCTTTGCTTCACACAATGATGAAACAGTAGATCTAAGAATGTGTGAGCTGAAACCTTCAAAAATAAAATGTGTCTGAACCAAGCATTTGGCGTTTCAAGTCGGAGACTCTTTATGTTCCCTTTCCTAGAAATATGTGCACTCTGCTTCCTTGGATTTACCCTCAATTCCCAAGCAGGACTGGCAGCTTTCCCCTCCTGATGGCCACACCAGCAGCCATAAAGGCTTCAATTCTGGGGCATGGTGAGCTATAAAACACAAAGAAATTTGTCATCCATTTAGCTGGCAAACATTTGTTTTCTCTCTGCTGTACAGAACACTTTCCCCAGTTTGAACTGATTTATCTGTCTCATTAAAAGGGAGAGAAACGGAGATTTTCTTGATTGCTGATTTAACAGACAGTGCTGCCACTTATGAGAAATGCCAACGTTTCACAGTATCAGCAAAATACGAAGCATGTGATGATGGGTGTCCTGTCGTTTTGCAGGGTTAAAGCATTGATATCTCAGCCACCCTGTCTGGGAATACTGAGTCCATATATAACCTTCATAAGCAGCCCCTACACCCAGCACCATTTTATAAATTATGAATGAGCAGTTATGGTCACCTAAAAGCCCTGTGAAATAGGAGTTCCCTGACAGCTGAGCAGGTTATCACCACTCCTCGGGGCTTTACAGCTGATATAAAACACTCTCTGCCAAACCACATCCAGTTCAAGACAAAAGAGCTCTGGGAGTTTTCAGCATTGGGAGGAGGTGGGCAGAGCACTGCTGGGAGCTGGGAATGGCTTGGAGAACCCGTCCTGGAGCCCAGCCCATCCTGCAGAGCTGGTGCTGCTCACTTGGGTCACAAATGCAGCACAATCCAGGGCTTCAGACATAAAACTTCTGTAGAGATGTTTCTGACCCATGGAAAAATTGTAATGTTTGCTGGCTTGACATATTCTAAAGAACATCGAGAATGAATGGGGTGGAGGGAGAAAATTAAATCAGAGATAAAATTTATGTAAACCTTTTCCATTTGGATCAGCTAAAATATTCATGCATAAGCATCAATACATAAATCAATGTATAAAACAATCCCTCCTTGGTAGGTTGTTTAGAATTAGATTTGTGGAAGAAAGGGTGAGAAGAGGAAAGCCCAGAAAGCCACCCCAGCTGGGGTGAAGGCCAACAGAGCCACAGACTTTCTGCCAGGCCTCTGGTGAGAAAAGGACAGGACTCCATAGCATCAAAATTTAAATTAAGGCCAGAAAAACCTTCAGCATTGATGTTCTACAAAAGCAGGTCATTACCAGCTTTTTGCTTTTCAGAAACTAAATATGCCCCTCAGTTACAGAGCCCCTGACAGCTTGCAAGCGATAATCTTCGTGTATTTAAGAAAAATTTAGTTATTTAGATATAATTGTGTGATGCCAAAGATGTTTTCTTATTCTTTTACATCTCCTTTTGCAAGTGACAGTAGATTTCAAACCAGAACTCTTTATGAAATGTGATGCTGAAGATGTTACTTGAATGTGCAATCACAATGCTCTTAATTTGTTTTCGGACTGAAACATTTCACACATTTCAAAGCAAGCTCTAGTTCTGTCTGCTAACCAGAAAACTCATTCTGACACAGTAGATTTCCCTGAAGAATTATGATCAGTGAAAAATGAATTTAGCACAGACATAATTACAAAGTAAGAATTCATCTTGTCAAATCATGTTGAGATTAAAAAATCCCAATGACTACAACAAAACTAAAAAAAAAAAAATCAAGCTTAGAAAGCCACTCAATCAAATGGGGCCTTCTGAATCCACCTAATTCCGAAGAAACCATCTTCTAGAGATATTTCATGTCCTCTCTCAGTTCCCATACAAGCAGTGAGAACAAGGAATAGAACAGCTGTCAAAAGTGATTTTATCAACATAAATCAACAACGTGAAGTTTTTACTTTCATGTCAAGCCGTATCATAATTAAAGGCTACTCCTTGAACAACCAGGAGCATAAAAAAATACCTGAAGGCAAAATACCCAGCCATAACTACTTGTTAGTTATTTTGCCAGATTTTTTTTGACCAAATTCCAAGGAATTTGTAGCTTTTTTGACTTAGGATGTCATCGGTGACTCAAAATATCCAGGTCCATAACTCCAGCAAGTAAATTCCTCATCAGGATTTTTACAGCAGACCCGTAAAGCTGCTTTAGTCTCTAACCAAGACATTCAAGCAAATTTCCCTTCTTTAAATATATGATAATATCTGTTATATTTTCTTAAAGCTCAGAAGGAATCTCTTGAGAATAATGCTCGTTATGATGAGAGAATTCCTGGCCAGCTTGAGGTCAAGCTCTAGGATTTGATCAAGTGCAATATTTGGTTTTTAATCAGGTCCTCTTCAGCAGATGTGTATCATTTATATTCATCCTTTCATTTCCCAATAAAGATGTAAACAAGACACCAACCCAGTCCCATAACACCTCTCTTCCGATCTTTAAGTGACTTTCCACTTTTTTTGTTCCCTGAAAAAATACATTTATATTCACTAAACCCAAAACCAATCCCAAACTTAAAGGGAAAACATCTTTGAACCAAAAATCTTATCGGTACATCTTACTGTCATTACAACACAAAATTTGGAAGAAAAAAAAAATTCTTTGTTTCCACTCAAGTCCAAGTTGAAGCAGCATTTTTTAAGATCAGAAATGTTTTACCCACTTGCAATAAATTTTGATTAAACACGGGGAGACATTTTCCAATTTCAGGACAAAAAGAACAAAGTTAAACCTCTCAGCAGAAACTGATTGATATTCAAACTTGCCAATGAAATACCAACAGGAACCCAAATATTTGAAATTTTTTAAAGAAAACCTTAAAAATTTGTTACAGTAATAAATTGAGCTGGCTGAATGTTCTGGTCAGTGAATCAGTATTTTGGATCAAAAGTTATGTACCAAAAATTCATTTTTAAATTGAGATTATCCTCGAAATAGTTGAAGCTGTGGCTTAATTCCGAGCAGGGTTTCCCAGCAGCCACCAGAGAGCTCTGCAGCAGTTCTGCCTCTGCTCCCCAGCAAGGGAAACCTGAGACAATCCCCAAATGTTCCAAGCCTGAGCATCACAACATCAAATATTTGTTGCTTTAATGCATTTTATTCACATTTCATTCTATTATACCTTTAGAACCTGATTAAAGTTAAATGAAATAATAAACAAGTGGTGCAGAGCATCCAATTCCTGCTCCACAACACTTCAGAATTGTTTCCAGCTCTGAGGGATTTAACAGGATAGAATAAAACAGCAGCACTTTATCCCCAAAAACAGCAGCAGGAGGGGAGCTCCTGCCAACCCAACCATGGAATGCAGATGTTTACCAGCAAAGGCCATTCATCTGCTGCTTGTCCTGACATGATTAAAAATAAATTTGCAGTGCAGAAATTAATTACTGCCGAAAGCTCCAGAGGCACAAACTGAAGACCCCTCGCATCACTGCAATAATAAATGGAGCCCTAAGTGGATAATACGGATAATATAGATCCTAAAGCGGCATTTTAAGAGCTGCCCACATGGTCAGGGGAACAAATTTTATGGGGGAAGAGAGAGGCAGGATGTGATCACAGCTTCCAAAGCCATAAACCATAAAAAAAATCAGATCATGGAGTCATAAATGCAACATAAACAAGGCACATGTAGAACTGCTGCCCCTTATTCCTGCAGGGTTAGAGCTGGGCTGGAATTGGTGAATTGAGCGAAAGCAGTGCAGCACGAGGGAACCATCCATTTCAGAAAACATCTTTTTCCACAGGGTTCTGTATCACCTGGCAAGTGCTTTGTCACAAGAATCCCATTACAGGCACCGTGCAATTACAGCTATTTTCTCTAGTTTTCAAAATTACATTAATTTCTTTTCATAAAGTGGAACACATCCTGAAGGCCTTGTAAATAAAACGTCTCTCTTCTAAATAAATACCTAACTGGAATCTTGCCTAGATGCATCTGGAATAAAGTACTAAACCTTGTTCGGTGTCTGCTTAAAAATAAAGAGAATGATACATAGATAACCTATCATTTTTACATTTTTTAGTGGTTTAAAATGATGCCTTGGAGAGGCTGCCCTGAAGCAGAGGCTGGGCACAGTGAAAGGATAAAGGGCAGGGATTTATGGAAAGGCCTTCCCAGGGCACACCTTGGGCAGTGCAGGCGTCTCGCAGAGACTGCACCCAGGATGGACACAGCCACACGGTTTTGGGACAGATAGAAGTTCTGTCCATTTGCATATCAGAGGTTCATTGTCCAATTCGAGCTTCAGGCAGTGCAGTCCCATTCGCTCAGTTTGCTCCCCCCAACTCACTTTCGTTTCCATTTCTCGGGGCCTGAGACAGTGAGGTGTCCTTGATGCTCAGGCCTGGAGAGGAATTGTTGTGTCTGACCAAAATGGGAAAAGCAGTTGCTGACACTCTGTATGGAGCTCAGAGTTACACACTCAAGAATTGCAGGATTACAAACATATGGAAATATAAAAGCTAAAATCCTAAGGCATCCAAAAAAAAGATAAAAAGAGGATAATTTAGTGTTGCTGTGTTAGAAAGAAATCCTTCCTTGTGAGATTGCTGAGACCCTGGCACAGGGTGCCCAGAGCAGCTGTGGCTGCCCCTGGATCCCTGGAAGTGTCCAAGGCCAGGCTGGATGGGGCTTGGACATTGGGGCTTGGAGCAGCCTGGGACAGTGGAAGGTGTCCCTGCCATGGCACTGGGTGGGCTTTGAGGTCCTTTCCCTTTCCAGCGTTGTGTCCTGTGAGAGGGAATGAACTCTTGCCAGGATCCCACACCAAAGACCCAGTGCAATCTGCATTCCCTGTCTCACCTCACTATTCCTATTTCCAGCTGTTTCCAGACAGGGTGTGAGAGGAACCTCTGCAGAAATTAAACATTGTGGCTGCACTCGCAGGACAATCATTAACTGCTCAGCTTTAGCCCTCGGGCAAGTGGCCTTTCCTTTTAATGTCTTCCCTTCTCATTTCCAGAAGGAATGGATTAACGAGAGCAACACCTTCCCTTTTTCCAGCAGAAACAACTTCCAGGACCATCCCATTATTGCTCCTATGACCATCTTTTACAGCAGCCATCATAAAAATTTCATCCTTTCCCCATTTACTGCAGGCTGATGTAAAGATTTACAGCAGTGATTCCATAACAGAGATATTAACAGAGAGCTGCAAAGACATCCCAGGGGCTGGGCCGTCCATGCCGTACATCCCATTTTCAACTGAAAAACACCTCAGTTTTTAAATCTCTCACTGTTCTTCCTTTAGGAAAAGGAAAGGTCTTGATCCATGTTCTGAAGGGCCATAAATCAAAATGGAAACACTACAATAATTTCATCAATTCAAGCAGTTATACACAGAAATATTTCTAGTGACTGGTAAAGAAATACTGGTGTGTTTAACATGATTGTATTTATACTAGAACAAAAATTCTAAAATATTCTGCAAGAAAGAATGAAAACTAATGTTGGATCAGAGAAAAGTATTTTAGCTCTTCCAGGGTTTTTCTTGATAACCTTGCCAACCTTATTCTCTGTGAATAGCATGTTATGGGTTTGATTTTGAAATAAAAACAGCTCCACAACAGGTATGGATTGGGTTTTGAAAATGCTAGGAACACTTATTCTGACACTTCCAAAATATTTCTAATTCTTGCATCATAAATTTGACAAAATGAATGCTCCCTGTTAAAAATTCCCTCTCTTTCTGGATGAAACCTCCTTGGCCAGGTTTACACCCAATCTGCTGACTGTCACTCCCAAGTATTTGAAATTTCCTTTTAAGCAGGTTCTAACCACCACATCAAAAGGAGCTGATTAATACCTGGGAGAACAATTTCCATCATTTCTCACACAACGCAACAATTTGAAAGTAGGTTACTTTTTTTTGTTCTTTCAGAACTTGCCCGGCACTCAATTCCAGGAAGCCCAAAGGAGTTGGGTTTGTTTTTTTATTAAAAACCAACAGCACTTTGGGCCAGGTGAGGAGAAAACCTTGGAGGAGGATTTGTGGGGTGAGGAACCACAAAAGAAGTGACAGGGAGAAGAGTTGGATCCACTGGAACAACTGGGATACAACTCCACCTGGAAATAGGAGAAATTCGAATGCTCTGAAGAGGAGCAGAGTTTCCTCTTTGGAGACTCAGAACCTCAAACAAACTGAACAATAGAGTGGAAAAAACCACAGCAGGGGTTTAAGGGGCAGGTTTAGGAACAAGGTTCAGAAACTGGTGGTTTATTGGGTTTTTGCCTTAAAACAGCTTTTAAGGACAGAGTCTTAAAAGTCTTGCTAAGATGCAGGACTTGAAAATGTTTTCTCCATTTCCCTCCTGTTTCCCCCACAGATCCCACTCCTTTTACACATCAGCTGGGCAAATTTGCAACCAGCAAAAACCAGCATCAGGCTATTGAGTGGAAAGAAAGAGTGAGGATTTACAGGAGCTGCGCATCCAGCACTCAACTCTTCAAAATAACTATTTTCCTTTCTATCATTCTTTCTCCATTTCATATAATTTTGCATGTATTCTCCTATTACCTGGAGAAACTTAAAATGTATCCATAACAGCGTCATTTACACTGCTGGCTGTATGATTCTTCTTTGGCCTAAAAAACCATTTTCATGGCTGTCCCAGTTTCCTGAAGTCTTTGCTGGAGCATTCTGTGAAAGAGAGCAACAAACTCCCTATTCTTCAAAACTCCAGCGATGTTGCACATTAAAAAATTATATGTGTTAATCAATAAAGTGTGAAAGGGCTGATGAAACAGACTGCCTTTTTCTGGGACAGTAATTTTGCTCCATGAATTATTTATCGAGGCCCATGAAGCAGAAGCAAAAAATTGGAAAGCACAGAGCTTACCTTATCACTCATCATCTTGCGAACAGCCACAATGAAACCATAATCATTTGCTACATGCTGGGACATCAAAGAACAATATAATGTCCTGGCATGTAAAAATGTATTTTAATATATTAAAGAAATTAGTCCCTGGTGACTTCCTGCGTTTCTTTCCTCAGAGAGCCAATACCATTTTTGCTGACAAAATGAGTTTCCTCTGAGCTGCCTTGCCGAGGCATCGAGGAGAAAAGTTGGAAGTGAGATGTAAAAGGTTGACTCTGCAGATGATTTCAGGCTTGTGGTAGGCAAAGAAAGGTGAGCTGGAAAATGACTTCCCAGAAGCTGTGCAGCAAATGGCCACAGCTTTTAAGCTCATTATTTATAAATGATGGAAACTGTTTGAGGGAACAAAATTAAAACAGTTCATCAGGGTTCGGACTTCTAGTTTTTTGGTTATAATTCTGTATTTTTTGTGGTGAGGAGGAAAGCTGAGAACAGCACGCTGTTAATACAGATCCCTCTTTCTTCTGGCATCTCTAGTAAAAATTACAATCTGGCAAACTGAAACACATCTGAAGTCCTTGAGTTGATTAAATTTTTCTATCTACACATTGCCTGTGTTGTTGTTTTTTTCCCCCCACAGTTCTCAGGTCGGAGATTCCTCGACAAATTTCTTGTTATTCTTGACTTCACACTAAAGGGACTCCTGGATATCCTAAATTTAGACCCAAACAGGACTTATAAGTGCTTATTTTCATACAACTGGCTACCTGAACAAAAAAAACTTTATAATGCTTCTCTGTTGGCTTTACAATAAGCTGGGAATATTCTCCTATTGATAATTTCTGAATCAAGAACAGCAAATTCGGCAATGCCAAAATATCTCTCATCCGTGCACTGATTTTGCTTTAGAAACCCTGAAAGTATCAAAAATATCGAAACATTCAGATTTACTATTTTCTCAATAAAATTCTTGAAGTAATTAAAATGTCTCTGGGTTTGTAAGGGTATTTTCTGGGCTTTATTAAGCAAGCTGGCAGAGCAAAATTAAAAATAAAAGACCTTTCATGCTCCCTGCCACTGCTTCATTTTGGATCAAGGATGTGTTAACTGCATCTTTTTCTGTTTGAATTTCAATTCACTATTCATAAAATTCAATAAATTATTTGTTTTCTCATACCTGCCTAAATACAAGGTACCAAAGAAAGTGAAGATGACATAACGCTGATAGAGTTCCACGCCTGGAGAGGCAAACTTCACCATTTTTTGGACCCATACATGAAATTCAGGGTAATGCAGGAACAGCAAAGTTTGCTGGGACTGTGTCCCCTCCATGCACTCGGATTTGTCACTGTCACACACACTCACGTGCAAGAAAGGAACCTGCCCACGAAGAAAAGAGAAATAAAAGGTGCAAGCTGTGTGACTGAAAAGCTGGGTAGACTGAAGTGACACGTTTCACCTCCCTCGTGTCACAGCAGCTCCAGCACAATCCCAAAAAAAATCACATCTTTGGGTCAAAGTGGGTGAAAGGATGAAAGAAAAAGGAAAAACTTCAGGCAAAAGTCCATACTGGATTAAGGAAAGCCCAGTTACAGCTCAACTGGAGGAGAACTGGGCTTGGTCCCAGCCTGAACAGCCCAGTGGGAAAATATTAAATACAGTTCTTTTAAGGCTGAAGCTCTTGGCACACACAGCAATCATTTCATCTCTTTGCGCCTCGTTTTTAAAACTGAATTTATCTAAGGAAAAAATACCTCCAACACAAAGATAAAAAGCTGCCCAAACATCTGAGGCCCTTCTGTTTGCATCACTGCTCCAGAGCCCCACCTTGAGCATTGCCAGCCTGGGGACTGCAGGGGTTGCAGCCACAGCTCCTCCAGACAGGTGCCCACCTTACCACGGGAAAATTCACAGAAGGAAATGTGGCATTTTAAAAATTCTTTGTCATTTTAGTTTTGTCTCTTGCTTCAGAAGGCTGCCTGTAATCAGAGGAGATTAATTAAAATCGCCTTGGAATTAGGGAGTGCAAGTTCTGCCCGACCATCCTGAGCTGCAAAGCCAAGGCAAAGCTACCAAATTTACTCTTCTGGTAAACAGTAAATATTTTACAGTTATCTTTAGAACCATAAGCTTTTCTTGAGATCAGTTTCCCATTGCTGTCACCCCTTTCTGCTGGCAAGGACACAGCTTTAAAGGCTCCTCAGTGAAATGCAGCATTCCAAAGTGGATTAGAGCGACTTTCATGGAAAACTCTCCTGCAGCACATTCTGCAAGCTCCTCAGTCACCTCTGAGACGGGGCCAGTGCACGCTTCACTTTTCTTTTTCATTTTTGCCATTCAGGAATTGCTCGCAGGAGAACTCCAGGTGTCATTCCAACAGGGACTGGCAGCCTGGGACCCAGGAAAATTCCTGCCAAAACAGACCTGCTGCTGCCTTCCTTCCACAGGATCCCTCCTGGAAAGCTGCTGATGAAGTTGCTAAAGGTTCTCATTATGCACTGACGTGCATGACAACAAAATTGGGCTCTTGACAGCTCAGTGTCACAGCACACAAACATGCCATCAATATTTCCTGAACACCAAATCAGGAAAAAAAAGGATCTCCTGAGAAAAACGCTTCCAAAGAGGGGCAGTTCTGAAGCAATCCCTGTTCAAGTCTGAGAAGTAAGCACAATGTTAGAAAAAATACTGGGAAATGTGGGCTCATTCATCTTCAACAGCAAACTGATCATCTGCTCATGATCTGACAAGCTCTGAAAGCCAAACTGTCCATTTAATGTGATGAATCCAATAACTTCTAGCTGTACCAAGATAAAATTGTGAGAAAAAGCTTTAAGTGCTGCTTCAGGGATTTTTAGTACATACATCCACCCGTTATCTTAATATTCCTTTTTATTTTCTTACCTTCTACTGGCTCATCCCCTTTTTGCCATATTTGTTTGGGTATTTTTGCATTTATTCTTTAATTCTAAACAGATATTTAATAGTCAGAGTTGTGGAAAGTGTCCCTACATCTGTTAAAACCTAAGCTGCAGTACTTTCATTCCACATTGATCCCTGGGAGTCCCTTCCAGCTCAGGATATTCCATGATTTTGAGAATCCACTGTCGATTGGAACACAGAACTACACATTAAAATGTTTTTAATCAATGCTGTAACATTTGTTTTTCCTTCCCCATCATCAACTGAACTTTGTTAGTGTTGTGCCCTGCTTGGTGTTTTGATTTCCACCCCGTATTTTTCACCAAGGATTGTGAACCACTTATTCCTAAAAAATGAGCAACATTTCCCACTGGGCACCGACAAAATGCACAGAGACATATTTTAATTGCCTATGAATATTCAAGCCCTCATTATTGTTCCTAGTTTATAATTATCATATTCCCCTGACAGAAACATGCAGCACACAATAAAAAATGCAATCCATTAAAAATGTTGACATTCATGTTCAACAGTTTTCCAGGGTTTTTTTCTTCTTTTTATTAACTAGCAGGCTCTTTATCTTGGCTATTAAAATCATTCCTGGAAGGCACTTTGTTCCGAATTTAGCACAGTGAATTCCTCCTGTAAAAAGAGTTACAATAGTCTGGATAAGCATTAACAGAGTTGTCTGTGAAGGCATCCCTTAACAATTATGCAATATCATAAAATTATGTGCAATTCTCCGGAAATCCACTTTTCAGGAACAGAGATTTTCCTCTGCAGCCGAGATTCCTGCCTTTGCAGCTCATTGTCCCGCCAGAGTCCAGCTCCTAAAATAACTTAGAAATGAGCTGTGTTTAAGGTGTCCTCGTGCACCTGAGAAAATGACTGTCAAAGCTGCCCTAAAAACTGAGCTTGAATTGTTGAAGTTGTCACTCTTGGTCAATTTTGGGGTTGCCACTTGTACCTGAAGAAGCTCATTCCCCCAGGAATTCCTTGCACAGGCTGGCGTGGAGGAAACAGCTGTTTCTCTCTGGTGAATTTGGAAAATGAGGATTGAAGTCTTAGCGTCAAGAACTTCATCCAGGATGCATTGGATGTCCTGGATCTCAGACTGCAGCACGCCCAGGCAGGAGGATTTGCAGGATTTGCAGTCTGTCCTTTTGAGCTGGACTCTCACAGCTCAGGCAGCTGAAAATGGAGCTGCTGGAAGCGGGGAGGAACACAGGTATTTAACAAAATCTGGAAAACTAATTAATGGCACGGACAACAACCTGTGGTTGCTCCCAAATCAATGGAAGCTTCAAATCCCAGAACCACAGAATGGTTTGGGTTGGAAGGGACCTTAAAGATCATCTCACTCCAAGACCTCTTGCCCTGGGCAGGGACACCTTCCACTGGATCAGTTTATTCAGAACCCTTCTGCAGCAGCACAAAGTGCAAAATAATTGCAGCACAATGGACAGCATAACTGAAGGTGCATCAAAACATAGACCATCAACAGAAAATATTATTGGGGGCACACCGTGGCAATCAGTCAATAAATGGAGTAAGAAAAAGAATAAACTCTGTCTGTGCTATTCCCCAGCAAAACTTAGAATTTCCATTTGCAAAATATGGGGAAGGAGTAATGAATACAAGTGGCATTTCTATTGCGCTGAAAATGAGCTGTTCCAAACGGAAATTAAGTTCACAATTTGGAAACAGTGGACGTGGTTATAGCAATATTTCTAGGATCCAAATTAGGATGCATAAGTTCAGGCAATTTTCACTGTAGTGGAGGTTTAGACAGAAATCAGACTGTGGCCATTATTTCCAGTCCAATAAGGTGAATCAAATCATGCCAGAATACTAAACTGTCTAATGAAAAAGGATGCAGAGTCAGACAATGATCCATATTTAGCACTGATAAAGCAGAGGATGATACCAGTGAAGCATGAATTAGCACCTGAGGCATTTTATTTCACCGAAAATTGAAAATTATGATCTTGCTATTGTTAAAAACAGATGGCAGAGCGAGCGAAAACAGAAATCCAAAGCAGCAGATGTGGCAAAAGGAACAAGAAAGCCCCTGCATTTCAGACAGAACTAAAATACTAATTTATTATGTCATTTCTGCTGAGTTCTACTAAAGGAGAGCAAGGCAGACTGACTCGTATTCCTTGAAGGAAAACAAAAACTCAGAGAGGAGTTTTCCCTAAACAGACTTGTGGGAGGCAGCAATCACAGAGAGGGAAGAGGCACAGCTGACTTTTAGTCTCAGGAACACTCAAAGGGAATGCTGAAACTGTAAAGTAGGAGAGAGTTTAAAACCAAGAGCCAGGGTGTTTGAAAAGTTGCTTTTCAGACCTTGAAAGCAATTCACTTCTTTTTTTAAACGTGGATAGGAAAAGCCACCCAAATACTTTTAAGAGACGACACAATCCTAGGGGTAGTGGGAGCTGGAATATTGAGCAAGGCTCTCCATAAAGCAATATCTCTTTATACTAAATAAAACACCAGAAATTTCTTAAACATTGCACAAGTTATAAACCTTTCGTAGTCTTTCTTGGCTTTCTTTTGCCGAGATCAGATTGATGTTTCAGGGTGGTTTGGCAGATGCTGTGCAGAAGGTTCTCTTCAACTCATTTCTTCAGGAGGAGCCTGAATCCAAACCTGTTGTGAACAGGATCCGTGACCTGGGGACCATCAGGTGGATTGTGCCCTCAGACACCCGTGTCTGCTCTTCTTTTATTGATGCACAATTGTCTTGCTTTTTTTAAAGAGCTTTCTGCCAATATTCACACATCAAGCAGCCCACAGCTGCCCTCTCTATCAGCCCTTCCTGAGCGGGTACAAACACTCGCAGTGACAAGTGCAATCTCTGGGATTTAGCTACTGACTTCCTCTTTGATAAGACAATAAAGCTCACTAAGTGCTCTTTGAACAATCAATTGATTCGTTAACTAGCGATAAATGCTTTTAAAATGCAAATTAAATGCCAATCTAACCCGCCCATTTAAAATGTTACCCCTATTTTACGTGTACCAAAGTACACAATTTGTATTTCCGTGCTAGGCAGATGCCTAGATTTAAAATAAAGGTTTATCATAGAAACACTTCGAGGGGTTGTTGTGCACAATTTCTTTATTATTGGTCTCAAAGACAGATAAAAGGAGAGTAAAATCCTATTACTAAACGAATGTCCCCTGCAAGCACAAGAAACACTGCCTTGATGCATTTCTTGACAGTCTCAAAATATTGATCATCTAATTTGAAACAGCCCCCAAAAAATACAACCCATGAAAACAAATAAAAAAACCCCAACCGCCCTCAATACATCAAGTGAGAGAAAACAAGTGGAAGATGGATCCTAATTGCACTCACACAAGTTTGGATCTGCAGTTGTCCCTTTCTCTCCAGCTCCCAGGTGTGGCATGTGAGATCAGGATTCTGATAAAACTCATCCCAGCACTGAGTATCTTCATTTTTATTATTAACATTCTTC